>PVJH01004404.1:0-125994 GCA_004026705.1 Nesogale talazaci
AAAACATTCTCCCTCCCTCCAGGCCCCCATTATCTGCCCCCTATATTACCCTTCCTCCCCCCCCTTCCCCTTGAACCCTTAGTAATTTACAAATTATTTTTTCATCCTGTACACTGTACAATGTGTCCCAACACTCTACTTTTAAGCAGTAACTTCCCTTTCTCCTTTCCCCTAACCACTGTTAACCACTAAGAAATGTTACTCTGTATACATTGACCTATTCTAGATACATTATAAAAGTGTATCCATATGCTGTGTCCTTTTATGAGTGGCTGACTTCTCTCCATATGGTGATTACATAGTGCATCTATATTACAGTATGTATCTGCTTCTCCTTTTCCTTTGTGATGGAAAACTATCTTCTTGTGTGGTTCTACCATACTTTATCTGTTCAGCTCCTTATGGACACTTAGTCCACCTTTGAACTACCAGGAATAACATTATGAACACTGGTGTATAAGTTTCTTCTTACTTTCAAGACATTTGGCTATATATCTGGGAGCAGAATTGTTCTGCTCACTTTTATTAGTTAAACAAATTCACCCTACTCTATCTTGTATGGGTTTCTCAAGTCAGATCTCCAGTTTTCTAGTAGCCTCAATGATCCATAACTCCCTGGAATCCACTTGTCTTTACTTTTGAGCCGACTGGGACATTGCCATCAGATCCTTTGATGCTACATAAATCCTGCACTCTCTGCCTCATTTAGTTCACTCTGTGGGCTGACATGGCATTTGAGCATTCAGCAGGCAACATTAATAAGTTCCCTTACCTTCCACTTCTACCATAATATTTTGACCTTATTCCATCTTGCCTTTCAGAGCTTTCTATTTCTTAATTGTTTATCTTTCTTTTTTCATACCCTAAACATGAGTGTTTTCTCAATGTGTTAACACCATTCAAAAGCAAATAAGTCATAGTTTCAATAATTCTTTTTAGATGAATTATCAAAGTCTGCATCTAGTGTCCAGATTTCCACCAGAATTACAGCTTTGCAATTGCAATTTCCAATGGGACATACAATTCAAAACGTCCCTCCTAAACTAAGTGACATTTATCATTTTTTATATTTAATCTGAATGATATTTTCTGTTCCTTTTCTTATGGTGCCCAGTGCAAGCAGTTGGGTATAGAGCAGGCTTTGTTTTTCATTTATTTCATTTCTATTCCAAAGCATGCAACATTATAGAAAAGCAATAGATACTTCTGAAACCACAGAAAATGGCAAAAATTTGTATAAATATATGTGAAATTATGAAGATAAACTGTTGCCTCTTGCCAGCTTCATAAAATATCAGGAATCAAACAACAACAGAAAGGCTAGAAACCAATGGCCCATATTTACATCAACCTATGCCTGGCATACTCAATAACCTTAACTTTGAAAGACTCGCCAATGCACTTGGCTCATCCAATTGATGAATCTTTAAAGCAGCATTTTCATATATGCATAATGCATTCAATCATTTAAATATTATTCACATATTAAATATGTTCACCAAACTCATTGCTTTCGATTGGTCCTAGAGGACATAGAACGACTGCTCCATACAGTTTCCAAGGTGTGCATTTGAATTATTTATTTTTAAAAATTTCACAAACATACAATTCACATATTACACACTTCAATAGTTTAATCGCATTCATGAAAAGTGTGCAACCTCTGTGGTGACATACTGAGGGTGTGCAACAGAGCAGCAAGGGGGCAGAGGAATGAAGTCCCTGTGGAAGACTAAAAATATATAGACTTTGGGACCAGGGTGTGGCACCCCATCAAACTCCACCCAAAAACACTCATAAAGGTCAACAAGCAGACCTTTAACTATTTATACGCTTTTCATTTGTGTTGTTGGTTTTTGATTTATGATACAGGTTTTGTTTTGCTTTTTTGTTTTCTTTTGTTGATTCATTTTGATTTTATTTGTTTTGTGCTTATTGTTGATTTTACATATCTATACAGAGAAGGGATAAACAATTCAGAAGAGAAAACAATGGGACTGAAGATGTGGGGGGACAAGAAAGAGGGGGAGGTGGGGGAAGTCCCTTTTACTTCCTACTCCCTGGGTGCCAACAAATCCAGGGACAGGGGAATAACAGATGAGCTAAATTTGTTGGCAAAGAGATTGGAAGATGACAGCTGGGTTTGACCAGTACAATATAGCTGAGAGGAATTACTGAAACCCGAATGAAAATCGAACATGATAGTGGGACAAGAGGAAAATAAAAGGAAATAAAGGAAAGAACTAGAATGCAAAATACATTTATAGAGGTCTAAATAAAGGTATGCACATATGCAAATATATTTATATATAATGACAGGAGAATAGATCTGTGTACAATATTTACATGTTAACTATTAGGGGAGTAGATGGATATTGGATCTCTATTCAAATACTCCCTCAATGTAAGAACACTTTGTTGTTATAATTCGGCATTCTGTGATGCTCATCATCCTGACACAATCTATGAAGATAAAATGGGTGCTTAAGCAAATGTGGGGAAGAATACTGATGGTGTCAGGCTATCAAAAGATATAGTATCTGGAATCTTAAAGGTTTGAAGATAAACAAGTGACCAACTAGCTCAGAAGCAGTAGAGCCCACACAGAAGAAGCACACCAGTCTGTGTGATCAAGAGGTATCAATGAGACCAAGTATTAGGCATTCAAAAAACAGAGCAAAAATTTTTATCAATGTGAATAAAGTGTAGGGCAGAGTGGAGACCCAGAACCCATCTATAGACAACTAGAAAGCCCCTTACAGAAGAGTCACAAAGAAGAGATGAACCAGTCATGACTCAGTGGTGCAGTATAGCATCAATGAAACATATAACTTTCCTCTAGTTCTTTAATGCTTCCTACCCCACTATTATGACCCCAATTCTACCTGACAAATTCAGCTAGACCAGAACATGTGTGCTGGTACAGATAAGAGCTCACAACACAGAGAATCCAGGACAGAATAACCCTTCAGAACTAATAATGGGAGTAGCAATACCAAGAGAGTAAGGTGAAGGGGTGGGGAGAAAGGGGGGATCTATCACAATTATTGACATATAAATAACCCCCTCCCAGGGGACAAACAGTGAAAAATGGGTGAAGGAAGACAGTGGTTGGTGTAAGACACGAAAAAATTATAATTTATAAATTATTAAGGTTCATGAGGAAGGGAGTGTGAGGGAGGGAAAATGAGCTGATAACAAGGACTTGCGTTAAGAAAAAGCTTTGTAAAGGATCATGGTAACATATATACAAATATGTTTGACAAAATATATGTACAGATGGATTGTGATAAGAGCTGTATGAGCCCACAATAGAATGATTTTTTGAAAAAAAAAAGATGTGTGCAAACATGACCACAATTAATTTTGGGACACTTATTCCTTATACTTCGTAGTTCCCCATTTTCCACCAACCTCCCCTTCACAACACTTTGAAACTATTAATCCAGTTGCTTTCTCTATAATTTTATCTATCCTAGGCTTCACAAGCAAGAAATATACAAAGTCACATCGCAAACACAAACAAATGGCCCAACAACAATGACAGAATGAAACAGTGAACAATTTCAATAAACAAAACAGAAGATCTTAAATACTGGAACAATTATACATTGGATCAGGAAGGAGATAAAATAGCAAGGTCTCACATTTTGACCAAACTACAAGGGCATAAATTCACCCTAAATTGTACTCTGTCTGATAGCAAGGTCTTTCCCATACCTGGCCCTTAGTCAGAGGGCACTAACAAGCAACTGAATCCATATGCAGGACACTCTTAATGGGTTTGGGGCTTTCACTATCCACCATAGCAAACTAGGTGCTCAGAATTTAGGTTTAAAACCATTCCTTCTTCCAGGTTTGGATTTTGTTATTTACAATTATTTGAACATATAGGCTGATTGCTTCATCCCTGTGCACTTAGCTGATGCCTCACTTCAATGGCTGCTAGTCTAATATAGCCTTTAGGAGACCAGGTGCTATTTGCTCTAATTTCTACTCTATCTGTGGTCTTTAGCCCCTGTTATCTTTGGTAATCATAGGGGAAGGTATTGAGCAGAGTCATGCCAGCAGGAACTTACTGTTCTTGGATGAGAGTGACAATTAAGTACAATCTCAAAGACCATTTTTATATGTGTCCCTGGTTCTTAAAGAGCTGTATATATGTGTGTACATATAAGAGCTGTATGAGCCCACAATAGAATGATTTTTTGAAAAAAAAAAGACGTGTGCAAACATGACCACAATTAATTTTGGGACACTTATTCCTTATACTTCGTAGTTCCCCATTTTCCACCAACCTCTCCTTCACATCACTTTGAAACTATTAATCCAGTTGCTTTCTCTATAATTTTATCTATCCTAGGCTTCACAGGCAAGAAATATACAAAGTCACATCACAAACACAAATATATGTTTTATATGTGTCCCTGGTTCATAATTATCTTGAATATCAGATATTATAAATTATTCCCATGGGGCATATGGTAGTTCTATTAATGTTACCATTAATGCAACGAATGCTATAGTATTTGAAACATTATTTAGGAGAAGAAAGTGTACATGAAAAGGACAGTTTGTTAGACCAAAAGTTATGGACTATTGAGTTGTGAATAGTGACAAATTAGGTGACTGGACACTATTTTAACAACAAATGTGAGAGCTTGGACAAAACTTTCCATAATGCAATGATTATGAAAGTAGCACATATATGGTAGTCATAAACTATCATTTACAGGCAGACTCAAAGGAAGAATTTTTAACTGAACTCCATTGACTCCCACATCCAAAGCCTTTGGAGAGTAGTCATATGCTTCTCAAACTACTGTATTTCAGTCTTAGGCCCATGAGAGTATTTCACTTCCTTTTATCTGATACTGGTGTGTTTAAGATCAAATCCAGTACATTTAGTGGAACCTCCAAATTCAATTCTTCTCGTGCAGCCTATGAAGGAGGTTCTGTTGCTCAGAAGGACAGAGTCTAAAGTCCGGTTTGTCTATAGTACACAGACTGGGTCACCAAGGGCTGAATAAAAAAGTAGGGGAAAAGTGCTTAATTAGGGTCATGATACCCAGGTAATTCTCCCATCGATGTCTTATGCACTTATCGTTTAGCATTTTTCTCAACAGCAGGTGGGTTCACAGTTTACCCACTAACTGAAATGTAGTCACTTCAGTGAAGTATAGTATTGAAGCTGTAATATTTGATGAAGTTGAATGCAGAGTGTGGTGGCTGGGTTTGAAGCACCTATCTTTTGATTAGTTGCCAAGCACATAACCACTGCATCATTAAACATCTACTATATGTCAAGTAATATTCTGAGGTTTAGGGTTATCACTGGTGAACAAGATTTTTGGAGTCTCTTCAATTAGTTTTTGTTTTGATGGATGAATAAAAATATAACAATCTATCCATAAAAGGTACTATTGATCTCAACCAATACGGGCCATATTTTCATTTCATCTTCACCGCTTTTCTGTCAGTTTGTCATACTGTGAGTTACAGTGGCATTAGAAGATATGTCACTCATATTTCAAATAGCAGCAAGGTCACCTAAAAGGTTTCAGCAGAGCTTCAAGATAAAGAACAGACTACACACAAGGAAGGGGCTCACTTTGGAAGAATTAATCACTGAAAACCTTATGGGTAGCAGCAAAACATTGTCAGATACTGAAACCTAATTGTGGCAGAAGTTGCGTCCTGCAGGTCAGAATGCACTCAAAATACGAATGAAGAATGATGAAGAGCTGCCCTCCAAAAGAAGAGTGGAGGAAGTAAAACCTGCAGGAGTAAGGTCTTTGGACCCTTGATTTGTTGATGAGTCAAAAATTAGAATGAGATGAAACAGTTGAAAACATTGATTGATAATCAGAACTTAGTGTATATGATTCTAGGGAAACTAGAATTTGTCAAAAATGAAACAGAACACATGATGATTCATAGTCTAGATCTTAGTGAAACAAAAGAGATGGGTCTTGGCCATTTTGGGTCTGAAAATCACATGGCTGACTATTCTGGGATAACAGATTCAAGAGGAATGACGTTACATTTAACATCAAAAAGGACTTCAAGCACAATGCTATTTGTGATAGGATAATGTCTATCAGAATTCATGAAATCTCAGTCAACGCTACTATTATTCAAACTTAGGCACCAACCTCTTGAGCTAGTCTTGAAGAAATTGATGGATTCTACCAATGTCTTCATTCTGAAATAATCAAACATGCAATCAAGAGGTGACAATACTTATTAGCTAATTGAAATCAAAAGTTGTAAAATAGAAGAAAGAATGAAAGCTAGAAAGTAGAAAGTAAGTCTTGGTGTTAAAAATGAAGCTAGAGGTCACATAACCCAATTTTGAAAGCGCAATAACTTCTTCACCATTAATACCATTTAGCAACAAAACAAACGGACAATACATATGAACTTCTTCAGATGGAATACATGGAAATCAAATTGACCATATATGTGGAAAGAGAAGTTGGAGAAGTTCAAATGATTTGAATCAGCTAAAGCCAGGCCAAGAGGTGACTGTGGAACAGATCATCAATTGCATGTATGTAAGTTCAGGATTAAGCAGAAAAGTAATGGAAACAAGTCCATGGAAGGCAAAATACAAACTTGAATTTAGCCCACCTGAATTTTAAGAACATCTAGAGAGATGATTTGTTTCCTTGAACACTAATGGCAAAAGAAGAAGAAGATCTTCTGGGATGACAGATGAAGATCTCTGGGACGACAGAAAAAGAATAAGGGTTCCTAGGAAGTACGGTGGAGGAGGAAAGAGACAAAGGGGAGCTGATCTCAAGGAGTTCAAAAATAAAGAAAATGTTTTGAAAGTGATTATGGTACAATACTGCTTCATGTGATTGAACTATGGACTGTTATGATGTCTGTAAGAACTCCCGATGGAGTTATTTAAAAATAAAACAGTAAAAAATTATAAAGGAAGGAATCAAACAGCTATAAAATATAGGAAAGAGAAAACATCAAAGAGAATATCAAGAGAGGTTCTGAAACATGCTATTAATCATAAAGCAGTTAAGGCACATGGATGAAATGATGGAGTCAAGGAGCTGGACTGAAAATTTTGAAGGACAGCTCGAGAAGCTACAGTGAAATAGTATAATGAAATGTATACACACCTATCTTAAACTGAGGGGACTAAAAACAAAAACAAAATGTAAAGATCCAAACCTTGAATTACAATATTAAACGATTCTGGCTGAGCCCCAGTGGCATAGTGGTTGAGTGCGGGACTGCGGTCCACAGGCTTGGCGGTTCAAATCCAGCAGCAGCTCTCCAGGAGCAAGGCTGGGTAGCTCCCACGACCACCCCAAAAAAAAAACAAAACAAAAAAAGATTCTATGGACAAAATATTGAGCAATGAAGGATGTATCACAAGAAGGCGGAAAGAATACACGGAATCACTATAACAAAACAAACTGATCAACCTTCCACCATAGTAAGTACATGAGCAAGAACCAATGATACTGAAGAAAGAAGTTCAAGCTGTACTAAAGTCATGCACCTGAAACAAGCCTCCAGGAATTGATGGAAGAGCAATTGAAATGTTTCAACCTACTTTAACAACGTGGCTGGACCCAGTGGCTGCACTGATGAGCTCAAATATAAGAATAGTTGTGAAAACTGCACAGGAACTGGCAGTGGTCAGCTCTGTGGTGCATGGAATCACTATCTTTGAGTAGGAACCTGTTCAATGACACCGAACAGCACCAGTAAGCGATTTATATAATTAAATGAATATATTTTAGATTTACCACGTAGATACTTCTGTCATATGACCACGAGAGGTACATATAATCATCCAAAAGCCCAAAAGTTGGGATGAATGTGGGTTATATAAAGAAAAAACAAAACAAAAGATTTGTTTTGATAGAGCCCAGTAAGGAAGAAGACATTGCATGAGGCTAAAGGAGTATGTAGACCCAGATTATTTAGGATTTGGAAACTAGACTGAGGAGTTTGGATTAAGCTTAAGCACGTTGGAGAAATTAGGCAGAAGGAACAGAATGAAGTTGATACTTTGTGAAGAATAAATGTATCTTCACAAACAAGAAAACAGAACAAGAGAAGGGGGAAATGCAGTAATCCAGGTCAGACACTATGGAGGTCAAGTTGCCTGTCTTGGTAAACATATTCTATTAATTTCTTAGCCCTTCATATAGTCATGCTACCCTGACCTCCTTGGCTTTGGCTACCTTTACTTCACTTTTTCATAAATTGTCCTTGTTACTTGTCACCTCTACCTCACAGTATTCTATGCATTGTACAATTACTAAATGAGATGCTGAGATGCTGAGCTGGAACTCAGTCTAGCATAGATAACAGTTTGCAACTTGTACTGGTTATTATTTCTAAGCTGTTTTCTTTAAACTACAGCCTCTGTCTTTCATATTGCTTATACCCAACAGTGTTTATCATACTAATGCATCTCTTATGCATAAAATATAAAGTTCAGGGTTTGGAATAATTTATTTGTTTAAAAAATGTCAAAATACTGTTATTTTTAAAATGCCAATGTACACATTGAGAAACAACCACATTTTTAGGCAGTGTTAATCAATGTCATTTTTCCAAAAAAGCAATTGTTGTAGAACATGAGTCATGATTATAATTGTATGGAAACTGCCTTTGGCTAATAAACAGGGAGGATTAAAATAAAGATGTTTTGAGTATCAACCTGATCTCTACTAACTAATTTGTGGTACATTTTTTTCTAACTTCTTTCTTAAATGCAAACTTACTTTCAACTTTTCTCTTTATAAACCATCATACCTGTTTTCTTTTTCAAACACTAATGCCCAACTTTGCTTCCATACATAAATTTTAAAAATTATTTTGTTGCCAGCAAACTTTATGCATTATGAGGCTTTCAAGCCCTTAGATATTAACAACTCCTGGTGAAAGACAGTAGTACCAAGTTCATTTATTATGCTGATTCCTAGTAGATCATTATGGCATATGTGATCAGAGAATTGGAATCTAAGTTCATCAAATGCATTTACATTTCCTTAGCTAATTTCTAGTTAATCTTTATACAAAGAAGTGAAACTGATTGAAAGTTCTGGGCAAACATAAGCCTTAGCATCCCTGGAAGGTTTTCATCAATAATATGATTAGTTTTGTGTAGATAAAATTCAAACTCGTCTTTAATATACAGAGGAAAAGCACAAATTACCTCAAAGCAACATGAGAGCAGAACTTGCCAGGTCATGACACTCAATCCTACTACTTTAGATAAAATTCAAATCAAAGCATATTCTTACTGAACTTTTAGTTATGAAAAATAACTAAGTTACATCAACACAACACTATTTCAAGATACTATCAGATATAATGCCAGAAGATGAAACCTTCCTGTTCAGAGGCTATCAAAACTGAATGAACCACAATGGTGCTAATGGAATAAAGCTTTCTGGATCTCTATGAGCTGATTAATGCATGACTCAAAATGAGAAGAAACAACTGTAAACCTCTATTAATAATGGTAACTTTTGGTGGTGAAGGAAGGGAAAAATGAAGAACTGATACCAAGGGCTCAAGTAGAAAGAAAATATTCTGAAAATGATGATGGTAACATACACAAAAGTGCTTGACACCATGGATGGATGGTTAGATTGTGATAAGAGCTATAGAACTCCCCAACAAAATGATATTTTTAAAGAAAAAAGGTCACTTGGGTGTTATGATGTATGTATGAACATAGGAAAATTATTGATATTCTAGGCAAATCAGTAATTTGGAATCAGAAAATCATATGATTTTCAATGTCATGAATGACAAAACTCAAGAGGAATGCTCTCATTCAACAGAGTTCAAAATCAAGAGAGGTGTGTGCATCCGGGTTCTATCCTTTCACGATATTTGCACTCTAACTGTTGAATGAATAATCTGAGAAAATGGCTAGATGAAGAAGAATGGGCCATCAGGATTAGAGGAAAGCTTATTAACAACCTTTAATATGCAAAAAAACACAACCTGGATTGCTGAAAGCAAGGAGAACTTGAAGCATTTATTGATGAAGAACAAAGATTGCAGCTTTCAGTTTGGATGACAAGTCGATAAAAAGAACACCAAAATCCACATGGACAGATCTGTGAGTAACATCATGAGAAGCAGAACAAGGATTAAAGTTTCAAGGATTTTAACTTACTTGGATCCATAATCAAAGCTCATGGAAGCAGCAATCAAGTCAAGAAATACAATTATATTCAGCACATCTGTTGCAGAAGATCACTGAAAAGTAGGGAAGTCAAATTGAGGACTGGTGTGTGGCTGATCCAAGCCATGTTATTTTCAATCACCTCAGATGCAAGTGAAAATTGAAATAAAGGAATCCAAAGAAGAATCAATACATTTGAATTACAGCGCTCCTGAAGAATATTGAAAGCACCATGGACTGCCAAAAGAATAAACAAGCCTGTCAGAGTGTTCCTTAGATGCAAAAATGATGTGACTTTACCTCACATACTTTGGGGACATGTTATCAGGAGCCATGGGTCTCTGAAAATGACAGCATGCTTGGGAAAGTAGGGGCTTAGTGAATAAGAAGACAGTCCTCAAGTAGATGGATTGACACAATGGCTGCAACAATGGGCTGAAACATAACAATTGTGAGGATGGCGAAGGACATGGAGGTGTCTCGCTCTGCTGTACATAGGGTTGCCATGAGTTGGAAAAAGCTGCATGGCCCCTGGCAACAATATAAATCAGCATGGACTCAAGGGCAGTGGCTTAGGCTTTATAAAGATTAACTAGGAAGACACTACTTCTGCCTTTTTAAAATGCTATGACATTCACTTATAAAAATAAAAAGCAGATAATTCCCGGACAATATTAATCAATGTCATTTTTTAAAAGAAAAGCAATTGGTGTGCATCTTGAGTCATGATTGTACATTTATGTAAACTGCCTTTGGCTAATAAACAAGGAGAATTAAAATAAAATTGTACTGCTTGTCAACTGGATCAATGATAACTAATTTGTATAGTTTTAAATTATATCTATCTACCTCAGGCAATCACTGATTTCTTTAATAGCAGTTGGAACATGCTTTTGAGCAATTAGAACTCAATTGATACCAAATAGCTTAGATTTTTAAAATGGCATTTAAAAATTATATGCTTGAATATTTAGAAGAAATTAAAATCCTGTTTATTTTCTGATTGCTTATTACATAGGTCACTGAATGTCTTCTGAGTTCAATTTCAATAATTGTATCTGATATTATCTAACATTCTCCAATTTCTATGTTTGAAGAATGGTTAAGATAAAACATATCTTTTTAAAAAAGGTAAAGATAAAACATACATTTGATAGTGTTAGATCATCTCAAAAAAGTAACCAACCCATGTATTTTACCCTTAACTTGAAAACCCCTGAGGTAAAATTTATGAATCCATTTGACTGAGAAAGGTCCAGGTTAATGTTTTCTCTCAGTTTTTGAAAAATCACAGAAGTCTGTCCTTGTAATCTATGCATAGTGAAAGAAGTGTCCTACTTGGATGTTCTGTGTTATTTGGTTGCAATTAATTTCTTTAAAAAAATCACTGAAATCTGTGTTATCCATATCCAAGTTGATACCAGGAGCCATACAGCTTAAGGTCTGGTGGTCTATGAAAAATATTGCTTTTTCCTCTTTTCTTCTCTTTCTGGGTAGGTGTTTTTTGCCTCAATATGAGAGGTGCTTAATGAAAATTGCTTGCCTTCCTTATAAACTTGTGAGGAGATAATAAGGGCATTTCCTTGGAATGTGGCCCACAGTACTGTTCCTAAATTCTATTTGTACGTCAAAGAAATATTATTGAAAATTTTACTAATAATATCAATGTTATTGGGTCTTTCAGATCTAGGATCATGAAATAAGTAATAAAGGTTAACTCTCTCTCTTTGGAAACTTTTAAAAAAATCTTTAAATGTCTTCTTAATACCGTTAAAAGATTAACAGGATAAGAAAAATCAGTGAATGTAAAACTCAGAATGGTTTACTCAGTTCTGAAAGCTAATTTTGCCTCGATATATATTTTTTTGTCTAGAAGAGCTAGAAAGCTAAGTGGGTAAAAGTCCAAGATGGGGAATCAATGAATTAAGAAGTAGGATATCAAAGTGCTATAAACTATGATAATGGTAAACTTGACTTATAGACAAATTGGTAGATTGGGATTGTGAAAATTTGGATAAAATTATCTAATAGTGAACACAGATTACTGGAATAAGGAAACAAAAATCTTAGAGAAGAAGTATTACACTGAGTCACAAATACATCCCACAATTTTTAACAACAACAACAACATAATTATGTTCACATCACACATGCATACAGGAAATAATGACTTGATAGAGATAAAACAAAATCAATAGCCAGCATAAGAAAACTCACTAAAATTTTGACTACAGAATCAATTAAAACAAACTGACAAAGTTTCACGTTTTGAATAAAAATGAAATACAAACAGGAAAATATGTGTGGTAAATGAAGAACATTAAAAATATCAAGGCAAGTTTGACAGAACAAAATTTTTTTGAAATGGTAATATATAACATATAAAACTCGTGATTTCATTAATGGGCTTAACTGAAGATAGATGCACCTGAAGAGAGCAGTTAGGATATGGAAGACAGAAAAATTTTTCTTCTAAAATTCGACAAAGCACACACACAAAGAATGGAAGGAAGGTATAGAAGAAAAGGTAAGTGGCAGAGAGTTATAGTGAAAAGCTGTAACTTACATTTAGTCAGTGTCTTAGAATGGGAGGAGAGAAAACGTGGGCAGAAGGAAAATTTTAAAAATATCCCAAAGGCCCAAGTAGAAAGAAAATATTTTGAGAATGATGATGGAAAATATTTACAGATATGCTTGACATGTATGAATTGTGATAGGAGTTGTATGAGCCCCCAATAAAATGATTTTAAAGAGAGAAAAATCTCCAAAATTTATGAAAGACATACAGATGGCACACAAATTATTCATTCTGTATACTGAGCGAATAATCTCAGAAGCTGGACTCTGTGAAGGCATCTAAATTGGAGGTAGGCTTGTTAACAAACTGCTACATGCAAATGATACAGCCTTGCTTAAAGCACTTGCATCAACTCCATGGCAGCGGATTTGTTTTGATTTGAGCCACTATAGAAGATATTTCTGTACATTTGTTATGCCAACATGGCCACAGAAGATTGGTGGGTCTGTTGTGACGGCACGACCAATGAACACACGGGATTGAAGGGCAGAGATAGGAAAGGCACAGCGAGTCTCTCTCTTTCTCTCTCTCTCTCTCTCTCTCTCTCTCTCTCTCTCTCTCTCTGGCTTTTGCATCTCCGACAAGACAGCTGCTTTGTTCGTCCTGTGCCTTGACCTCCAAGCAACACTACCTGTGGGACACCTAATCGTGGACTGTGGAGCTGTGAGTTGAGGTTCCTTTAAGCCCTACTTCGCCACGCTCCTGGGAGATACATCCCTTGAGCTGGGGACTCTTGGACTGTGTCATCTGACTGACTGTTGGCAACCTGTTTTGCTGTTTGCTGCCTGTGACCAGATAGCCTGAAATGCTCTACAGAGGACTACTCAGCGGCCCTCAAGACTTGAAGGACTGCCAGTCTTCTAGCTGTCTCACACAAGTGAGTTGCACTGAGCAATTTGTACTGTTTTTTAGATTACTTAACTGTTTCTTATCTTCTATACTCTTCTTTCTTTATAAATATATAAAGAGAATTACTAGTGTCCTGGTTTTATTTCTCTAGAGAACCCTCTCTGACACAACATTTAAAAGGTGGGAAATGCCATCTAACAATTATTTCATGGTACTTTGGTGCAAACTGTCAATGCACTTGACTGCTAGCTGAAAGATTAGAAATTTGAATCCACCTAGGTGCACCTGGAATCTGCTTCCCCCAAAGTTGGCCATTGAATTCCCTGTGGAGCAAAGATCTACTGTGACACTGCTGGGATCACTTCAAGTTGAAGTTGACTTGAGGCAAATTGGTAAAAACAAGGAAAGGAGACACAGTGAAGTTGTTTCTTAAAATAAAAAAAAATTGCTAGCCGAACTGGAATTGAAATTCAGTTACATAAATGTGAAGAAAACTGATGGTGCTCAGCTATCACGATATACAGTATATGTGGTCTAAAAGGCTTGAAGATAAACAAGCGGCCATCCAGCTCAGAAGCAATAGAGCCCACATAGAAGAATGTGTGATCATGAGATTTCTATGGGATCACCTATCAGGCATCAAATACCCAGAACATAAAAGCATGTCAATGTCAATGAGAGGGAGTGCAGAGTGGAGACCCAAAGCCTACCTGTAGACAATTGGACAGCCCATTATAGAAAGATCACAAGGAAGAGATGAGTCAGTCAGGGTGCGGTATAGCACTGATGAAACATACAACGTTCCTTTAGTTCTTTAATGCTTCTTTCCCTCTCCCCGCCCACCCCATCCCAATTATCATGATCTCAACACTCTGCCTAGACCAGAACATGTATACTGGTGCAGATAAGAACTTGCAACACAGGAAATGTAGGACAGATACATCCCTCAGAACCAATTTTGAGACTAGAGATACCAGGGGAGTAAGATAAAGGTAGGGGGAGAAAGGGGAAGCCAATTGCAATGATCTACATATAAGCCCCTCCTAGGGAGGATGGACAAGAGAAAAATGGGTGAAGGTAGACAGCAGTCTATGTTAGATATGGGGAAAAATTACAAATTATCAATGGTTCATGAGGGAGAGAGGGTGGGGGAAATGAGGAGCTGATATCAAGGGCTCCAGAATAAAGAAAATGTTTGGAAAATGATGATGGCAATATATGTGCAAATTTGCTTGACACAATGGATGAATTGTGATAAGAGCTGTAAGAGACCTCAATTGAATGATTAATTAAAATAATAAAAAAGAACATTTCTACCCATTTAGTCATCCAGCCATTCATCTGCCTTCATTACATTGCCCAAAATTGTATACCACTATTAACTCAATTTATGAACATATGTACTATAAACTTCCGATAAGATCTTAACCTAAGACATATGGTTTTCTGATGATATAAAAATGTAGCTTAATTTAATGATGAAACAAATTACTGTTCAGTCAGCATACCAAATTCTCAAAGAAAAGATTGTTTTAGGAGTTTCTCAACTTCTTTTAAGATTATATATTAGGCTACTTTGAATCCTTCCTGATTTACTCATTCAATAAACATTAAAAGTCATGAGAATCTAAGATTCAAAAAAGAAAGCATTTGAAATAGCACTTAATGTTAGAACCTATCTCAACTGATCATTCCAATCAGATATATTCTAAATAAAGTCTTTTTACATAGTTAGTGGTTTTCAGAATAATATGAATTAGATCTCTGATTATGAGAGCGAACTCGTTGTCTTTAAGATCCCCTGTAAATTTCTAAATAAAAATTAATTAGCATAATCCTAAATATGAGATATCACCAATTCCTTGATTAGCATTTTAAATTTTCTTCCTGATCCCTCCATACTCTTTCTCCTCATTTAAAATGTCATCACCTCTCAAATAAAATCTCACTTTGCAGGTGACTTAAATTTCAATTTGGTAATATTTTTCTTCTTGATTATGAACTTCTTAGTTTGAATTTCACAGAAAGGAAAGTAATTGCACCAGTCGCTGCAAAGACCAATCCTTAATAGCTTAAATATATATATATATATATATATATATATATATATATATACACACACACACACACACACATATATATATGACTTTTTAAGGGATTATATTTTAGTTTTGTTCATGTTTTACTAAGTCATAATCAGTATGTGATAAATAAAATTGTATGTCTTCATAAATGAGGGACCCTAGTGGCTCTGGGTTAAGCCTTGGGCTAATAACTGCAAGGCCTATGATTTAAACTCACCAACCATTCTATAGGAGAAAAACGAGGCTGTCTGCTCCATTAAAGATCGATAGTCTCATAAATCCTATATAAGGTCAAGATGGGCCTACATAGACTCAATGAAAGTGCATTTGGGAGTTTTATTTTCATAAAATAAATTAGGGCAATGACTGCCCCTGGGTCTATTATTAACGCTATTGTCTGCATGCAGTTGGCTTGTGTGCTGATCATGATGGAAGTTGTATGCTCCCCATATAAGATGATTTATTTTAAAAAATAAAAGAAAAAGAAAAAAAAGTATGGGTTAGTTCTAGCATAAACCTGCAGTATATATTGGCCAGGAAATGCATGACTTTAGGAATTATGCCATTCCAGCGTACTCTTAAATGTCCCTGGACCCTACTTCCAGAAGTCAGCTATAGGTATAGTTTTCCTTGTTGCTGTTTGAGCTTTACTTTTTAGTGTGAATTGGGTGAAGCTTTATAGAGCAAGTCAGTACATCAGTGCACAATTCAGCAATGTATGCACATTTGGTATCATGTATTTGATTGCAATCCTCACAGTATAACATTACTTATGCCACTTTCCCTCTGTTTTCTGTTTCCATTCTGATTCCTTCTTAACTCTTCTAACCTTTATTTCTGAACTTTGTCTTTTGGTAAATGCTTCCTTTTTGAACTCACATGGTTATTCTTTCTAAGGAGTGGGTGTCACCCAAGTGGTATTGTTTCCCATACAGGACTAGCTAATTGTTTGACTGTAAAATGAGCCATGGAGTGAGTACAGGTGCAAGTCTGGAGGGTGACTAACAACCATAGTCTGGCAGGTGGGAGGGGAAAGGAGGGTAAATTACTAACTAGAGAGTAGGCACATATTAGCTTGGGTGAAGAGGAAGACAATATAAAATGAGAGAGAGAGAGCTCCTGAAAAATGGTTAAGGCAAAGGAAGACACTAGGAGGAATACAAGCATGCAAGGCAACCGAAGTGAATGTTATTATATGCACAATCCAGTGACAACAGTTTCTGAGTATGCATAGAGAGACTGGTAAGCTGAACAAGTCTGGGAAGGAGCATGTGACTACACATATATAGATTGAAAGAGACTTGACAGAGTATATAGACATAATATTTCAGAGAAGGATGTGCCCAGTACATTGTCTTATCCAGAAACATAGGCTTCTGAAACTGTATCTCCAGTGGCTATTAATACCTGGCCAGTGATCAAAGACAAACACATAATACCCAAAAGATGGTGGCACAATGTCCCTTGCATGGAGAATTTCCAGGGCTGCCTCATTTGTGCAAGCTATTTGGGGATGAGCTTTCTCTCACTAGATTCCAGAGTCATTTGAGGGTAGTACATAAAGAGTCCAGGGTAGATGTCTAAGAGTGTAGAATTGCATAGGTTGCAGAGCCTCATGTGATGCATCACTGAGGATCTATGTTAGTCGATGTTGAACTAAAATATCAGTTGGTATAAAAAAGCTCTTCAGATGTGTTGTTTCTAGACAATACAACCCCCTGCCTTTGAAGAGATTGTGATACTAGAGATATCCTATTGTGGCAGTCACTAATCTAGTGTCAAGTTCAGGACTGGTACTGTAGGGGTGGAGTCTAGCCTGTCAATCTGGAGATAGCCAATGAGATCTCTGTGTGGGCATGGCTTTCTCCTGAAAATTCTAGGAAATCTGACTGTATTTCCCCCTTGGAGGTGAGTGACTTACAACTCAGTCCCTTGGAGATGTTCTATTGGCAAGACACAAGGTTGATGACTGCCTGTGAGACATCTCAGAGGAAAAGTCACATGGGCTTACCATGATGAACCAGACCTCTGAAGCTGGAAAAGCCACGTAGAGACTCCTGCTAGTGCTGAGATGCTTGAGAAGCCAGAGAGGCCCCTGCCAGCACTGAGATGTTTCTACCACCACTAGATACACAAGTCTCTGCACCCACTGGCCTCTGATTGTCCTGGTGTCATTGCATGTGCTTCGTGAGTTTGAAGAGGACTTATGGATTGTTATAGGACATACATCCTATTGTCAGACTTATGGACTGGACTGGGTTGAGATGCTTTCTCAATATTTCATTCCTCTTGTATATAATCTGCTCACTTATATACATATGTGTGTTAATGAATTTGTTTCTTTAGTCTTCCCAGACTAACACACCTATGTAAAAGAGCACATGGATTCTAGTTAGCGGAGGAAGCCTCAAGTTCTATGCAATGCTTTGTCAGTGTGCTTGAGAGAGGTTGAGAAAAGTAGCTGCACCAGCTGGATATGCTTACAGATCTCCACTGTGCATTTCATTATACAGTTGGAGATAATATGGCCAGGAGAATCAAAGACCTTCCCTAAATAATGTATTTAACATTCTGGAGATTTTACTAGCATTGTGATGTGATCTGTTTGTCTTCCATTCATGAAAGCTTGAAGACACCCTCTACTGAATCTCCTGGGAAACTAAAGTTAATACATCCTGATTGATATCCTTACATCTGTGGTGGATGAAACAGGATTGCCTTTTTCTCCCAAGAGCAGGGTTTTTTTTGGCATCCAATTAAGGTAATTTCAGGATCTAGATTCTCAGATTGCTAAAGTTGGTCAAATTCAGTGGGACACTGTGTTAGGTGGGGTTGAGTAGCAAAACATATCCAGAGGTGTTCATATATGTGTAAGAAAGAGATTTATGTCAAGAAGTAATTTTATATTGAGAAAACATGCCATCTCCAGTCCTAATCAAGTCCATAAGTCCAGTAATAGTCCATAAGTCCCTCTTCATAGTCACAGAGACACATACAATGATGCAGAATGCAGGAAAATCACTGACAAGTGGGTAAAAAAAAGCTGCATAGATTCAAGGTCAGTGGAAACATGGCTAACCTTTGGCTGCTTTCCGGGTCAGAAAGCAGGAAGGTGAAGGCAGTGAGAGAGTTAGGTTTTCAGGGCCCCCCATTTGAGAAGTCTACATCTGCAAAGAAGCACCATCAGGTTGTGACCTGAGTGACAGGTTGGGTACCATCCGTACACCTTTATAAATGTTCAAGATGACATGAAAGTGTAGACTCCTTGTCATTGGGAGACATGATTGTACTGTAGCAGGGCTTTAGAATTTACTTTTCAAGGGTGCTGGGGTTGGAACCTGATTAGTGTGGAGTTGGAAGGACAGAAACCATTACACTACATGAAGCAAGTTACACTCCAGAGTGAATATTTATCAGCATCAGATGGAAGGCAAGTTGCCCTGGACTCTATGCCTCATTCCACATATAATTAATCATCTGTTGCTGCCTTGTTTGCCATCAAGCTGCTTCCAACCCATAGCAACCTGTAGGATAGAGCAGAATTGACCCTTTTGGTTTTCCAGACTATAGGGTCTCCAGGGTCACAATGCAGATATTTAATGAGCACGTACTACATGGCTAATGAGCACGTACAACCTGGAAGTATGTCTGAACACAATATATCAAAGTTCTATCCTTTGAAGTTGGTCTGAGTGAAAAATTCACACTTATGCTGGAAGTAAGCAGTGAATCTCAAGGCTGGAGCTTCAAAATCAAGGTTTGGAAATGACTATAGCTGGCCATAGCTACAAGGCATAGAAGAGTACCAAGGATTTTGAACTTGGCCTGGGAAACACCTACAATCTCAGAATCATTAAGTACAAAGTCACCAACCAAGTGGTAAGAACCTGACAAGAACTGAGTAGCTATGTAATTGAGACACACAACATGGTATTAATGGAATCAGGAGACAGAACTAGGGTAATTCCTAAGAGAACATTGAGGAAAAAAGTCTTCTACTCAATATGTGTGCATTCAACTCCATGTATGGCATCACCAAAAGTAGGGCAGAGCGTTGGAAGAGCATCTAGATCACTGACCTTGAGAAATCTTTGTGATTAAATTGCATATTTTTAAAGTAAATTTCAACTAAGAATCCTCTTAAAACATTCTCAAGATGAATTCTCACATCGCTTGGCTATCTTTGTCCAATCTTCTGTTTTAATTAAATATGTAGATAGATAGATAGATAGATAGATAGATAGATAGATAGATAGATAGATAGATAGATAGATAGATACCTGGTATTGCCTTTGTTATAAGATTTATGAAAGGATCCTAACCTAACCTAACAAACTCTAGGTTCTGGAAGAAAAACTATTTCTAAGTCATTCTTTTTAGTTGCATGCCTGGGTACTTATTACAGTACCTGAATTTATACTCACCAGGATTTTCCTCTATAGTCTACTGACTGTGTACCACACGACCTCACATGCCACCATCCTCATCAGCATGATGTGAAGGGCACTCCTGAAATTGAGCTGAATACAATCTCAGAAGCATTTGTGGTGATCCTCAAACTAATCAATGTATATGAAATTAATGAAAATGTTTACTGCTGGTTATTATTTGTCAGATGTCAGCAGAGAAGAAGTCTGCAACACACAATGAGTACATGGCAAGGGCAGCGTCATTCTATAATAAATACAATGAGTTTCTATTTTAATCCTACACTAAAAGAAATGGCTTCACAAATTTGCATTGATTCCTCAGTGAAGTGACAGAACAGGAACACTACAATAAAAATATAACTCTGAGCTGAAGAACAAGTGGATTCCCATTTCCAGAAAAGTATATCATTCCTAAAATTGGAATTTTTAATATAGCTGAATTAGCAAACCAAAAGGTTCCCTTTTTGAGTAAGTGAAAAACCTGGGGCAACAGACTCTATATTTTAATGAAATTGGATCGCCCTAAACCATTACCACAAAATTATCACACTATTTGCATGATAAGTGTTGTCTATATAACCACCCTTTTCTACCTTACATGGATTATGAAAGTAGTAAAATATTTTCCACTAAATGAACTTCAAATTCCTCTTTTCAGATACGAAATAACAACTGTAATAAATTAAAGTGTAAAATCTCTAAGTGGAATGACCAGAGTATGAGCACTTCCATTTGAGCAAGAGGCTTTGCAACTTTTGTGTGTCTCTCTTAACACTTTGAGCGATGACGCATGTTGCTCCTTTGATAAGTTCCAAGTTTATGTAAACTACTAGCAGGGTTGAAGCATTTAAAAAGTTATTCCAAAAGAGGACATTAATTTCAATCCAATATGAATGTCTACACCTTTCCACGATAGCTTGTGTACTTTTGTACAACTCTTTCTAAAATGTATTATAAACCTTCACAATTAGAATAAATGCAGCTAAAGTTAAATTATTATCACAGCAGCATAGGGCATGTAGACAGCTTAACATAGGGAGTGCTGGGAATGTGGGATCCTTGACTGGTCTGTTTAATGTAAGTGAAACAAAACAAAACACAAACTCACTGGCATGGAATCAATTTTGAGTAATAGCAACTCCATTGGACAGGCTAGGGCTGTAACTCATTTCTGATGTAGAAAGTCTCTCTTCCTCCCAAGCAGCAGCTGGTGGTTTGAAGGTGCTGACCTTTGAGTGAAGAACAGTCAGAATGTGACTGACTAGTTATGGAGCCATCACACTGGCAAAGGAAGCAGTCTCTAGAGAATAAACACTGAATGTACTAATGGCTCCTGTGAGAGCAGCATTACATGGAGAACAAATACTTTTTCATTCCACATAGAAATTTGATTACTAAAGTACCAAAAACATCCAGTAGTAAGAAACTGAAAACAAGACACAAACAATAGAATCCCAAAGCAAAAGGCCATGTGGTGATTTTTCCTTGTGACTGAAGGACCACCTACAGAAGAATTGCTCAGGGCACTGGTTAAAAATTTAACCTTTTTCAATCACATCCAGAATAAATGCTCAAGTGGGTGGAGCTGGAATGCTAATGTGATTATTAAACAAGCTCCCTAGGACATTCTCCTAAGTGCTAAATTTTGCCAACCACTGTTGCTTGAGACTAATTTTTGACTTTATTTAATAATTGTCTTTACTTTGCAGGGGTGAACCAGTGGGTCTCTTGCTTTCTGACCATGATAATATTAAAGAATCCCAGGATATATATTTTAATAAGGGATTCATTCTGCATTATTTAATTTATAGGCAGATTGGTTGGCTGAAGTTATTGAATTTAATTTACAAAGTAAGAGTCATGGTACCAAGAACTGTGAAGGAGTTAGGGTTTTACCCTGTTTACAAGCTAATATGTTAGCCTGCCATGATTTTACTGATACTGACTGAAGACACAAAATTTAAGGCTGACAGCTGGAGATGAGATTGCATAGGTGGATCTAATCTCATCATCCCAATCTAAGAATCCATACAGAACAACACTCCCTCACTGGGTTCAGAGAAAGAGGTGAGGATAGAAACAGGGTCGGAGATATGCCATGTCCATAGATAAGAAGATGGAGGAAGGGGACATAAATCAAAACATGTGGCCATTATCTGGAAGATGGAAAAAGTAAGAAACTAGATTGTCCTATAAAGTGACCAGATTTTAAGCGGGACACCATTGACCGGGGTGGGGGGGGGAGGGGTGCGGGCGTTTGGTCTACATGGGGCAACAAAAATGTTCATAGAACACAAAATAGTATTGTTATATATTTATTTAATTTTAAAATGTTGCGTGACGTGGGACAAATTGTTAAAAAATGGGACATCTAGTCACCTTACCTTAAGCCTCCAGAAGGCATGCAACCCTAAAGACCCCTTGTCAGCCCACCAGGAGTTCCAAACCCCAGTCTTGCTGCTATGGAGTCAATGCTGACTCAGTGACACTCTACCCCCTCCCCACTTCCTCACCAGCTCTCCCCATGGGTTTCTAAGAAGGTCACTGTTTATAAAGAAAGTAGCCTGGTAGTGCAGTGGTTATGCGCTGTGATTCTCATGGCCAGCAGTTTGACAGCACCAGCAGCTCTTTGGGATAAAAACTACCTTTCTTGGGAGGAAGACTGGGCTTTTTTGTCCCACAAATCTGTACATTTTAAAAACCCACAGAGGAGCTCGATGGCAGCCCAATGTGTAGGCATGGTGTCCCCAGGCCTCCTTCATGTCAGACATGCTACTTCTTCAACTGTAAGATAACAAATCTCTATTGATTTCAGCCACTAGATATATGTTAATTTGTTATAGCAACAACAACAAAAAGCTAAAACAAGCAATAGTCCAAGTAACAGTATTTTTTTTGCGGGGGGGAGTTGCCAGACCCCAGTTTCCACATGAAACTGAAATGAAATGAAAGAAAGGTAAAGGCAAGTCTGTATGTACTTGCAGCGGTTCCTTTCCAAAAGGAACCCTCACTTTGGGGAACTTGAATCTTTTTTGAATGAGAAGGAAACCTGCCTGCCATTGATATAGGATGACTACTCTTCTAAGAATGTTTTCTATAGACATCTTGATAATATCATGTTAGATGTCAACTAGTCAGTGTAGACTCATAGAGACCCTATGTACAACAGAAGGAAACACTGCCTGTTCCTGTGCCGTCCTCACAATGGTTCTTGGTAAAAGACTGCTGTTCCTGCTAAATAGCATCGAATTGGTTGTGATTCCTAGGGACCTGATGCACAATACAGAGAAATTATGAGCCATCCTCAAAATCGTTCCTATGTTTGAGCCCATTGCTTCAATCCTTCTTGTGAAGATGTTCCTCTTTGTCATTGGCCCCTGAATTTCACAAGTATGATGTCTTTCTGTAGTTTCTGGTCTCTCCTGACAAAGTGTCTAAAGTACATGAGAGACGCCTTGCCATATTTGCACCTAAGGAACATTCTGGCCATACTTCTTCCAAGACAGCTAAGATAGACTTGAGAAGAGTGTCCCCAACAAAGGGTCTCATTTTCAAGATGAATCACAAGAGACCAAACCTTTGAGAATTATCTTCTAAATCAGGATGCACTCAACTTTATTACTCGATTGTTCCTGGTACCATCTTAAGAGTTTTCAAGGTCCAAGCTGAGTGTCTGTGACTTCTAGCATAACAATGGCTGATGAGCATGATAAAAGTTGATGTCCCAAATAGCTAGTAATTAGATCCAAAGAGTAAACCAACTATTATGAGACAAAAAGGACCCTGAACATATGTGGTTTGAACTGATATTCTGGTTTCAGAACATTATATTTATAATGGTAAAGCACATGTACATATATATATATATATATATATATATATATATATATATAAACTCCTCGATTACTTGAATTTCTACAGGTAAGGGGATTCATTATTGCAAGTCTGGAACATTTTGGATTGTAAAACCAGGTTTCCACTTGAAACAATTGCTTTTATTATGAAATTTTTAATAATGTGAGGTATCTTAGTACTACCACTATCATATTACTGCAAAAGCAGACTGTGCTTCTTCAGATAATAAGATTTCCTTTTCTATAAAACTTAGAAAAATAGATGTTTATTGGAATTTTGGTTAAATTGACCAAAGTTACAAAGGGAGGAGTATGAATTGCATTTTCTAGTAAAGGTAGCTGAAAATGCCTTAGTACATGGTAAACTTTCTTGTCTTCTCATGATGATAGGCTAAATTAAGTCTTAATTACTCAATTAAAAGAACAACTTTGGCATCTTCTAGATATTAGTAAATAAAATCATGTCCATAAATGAAAGCATATTTTCAAGAGCAGCAAAAAATACACTAAGTCATGCAATTTGCTTCACAAAAATGTTATAGTTACCATGGTTAGTATTATAGTTCCTAAGTCAGAAGCCCCTCAATTCAACCCACTTTAGGCAATGTTTGTGAAATCCCGATTTTGTCTCCTTCAATCAAAATTCATTCCTTTTCCTATGCCTCCTCCTGTTGAAGCCCTGCCAGAAATTAGGGAAAATTGTCCAAGTTTTCCATTCAGTTTCTCTGAAGACTCAAACCTAGTCATCTGCTTTGTTATGGTGGAACTGGGACTCTGAATTTACATACGAAGCTTTACAAATCAGGGTGTTAGTGAAAACCACTTAGCTACAAGGTGAAAGGAGAAGGTTGGAGGAGGAAGAGATGGTTCCCTGGAGACCAACCTTCGAGTATTTAATTTCTAATATCACAGCCCCTTTCCTTTGTAGCCCTAAAGATAGTAACTGCTTTCTGCACTTACTACACCTCTATTGCCAAAGGGTGCCCCCTTTGGCTACTTTTTCAGTTCTATAATAATTGAAAGTTAATGATTTTTAGATTTTAATTATTTCTATTTAGGAATTGGTATAGATTACAATCTCCACTGTTAATATTTTTCTTTTAAATCCTAGACTTACTTCTGGGAGGGAGTTCATATATTCTTGGAGGAAATGCAATCTAAACCACATGGTCTATACCTGTCCTGATGACTATTCCCAACAATCACTCATTCAGCATATGTGAATTGAATATGAACTATTCCTCAGGGACAGAGTTCAATGAGTGGTGAAACTTGTTCTTCAATAATTTTTAATATATCCTCCTTCAAGCTGCCAAGGAGTCTGAATATTTACCTTTTGAGTTTTTAGGCAGTAATTAACTAATCTAATTATTGAGGTAGTTAGGTTTAAATCTACCACATTGCTAATTGTTCAGTGTGCCTTCTTGGTTCTTCATTCCTCCTTCCTGTTTTCTTTCAGCTTGACCAAAATGTGTTTAGTGACCTGATATTATTCCTGATATTATTACTACCAATGATAAATGTATGATGCAGAAATGAATGGTTATACCACAATCTGCCTTGAATTCATATTGTGTCAAGCACATTTGTACATTTGTTGCCATCATCACTCTCAAAACATTTGCTTTCTACTTGAGCCCTCTTTCTACTATACTAAGCACGGTGCTCTTTTCCAAGGACTGATCTAAATTCAAAACATGTTGAACATGTGGGAGACAATGTCTCAGCATCCTTGTTCCTAAGGAGCATTCTGGCTGTACTTTCAAGACAGATTTTTTTTTGCTTTCTGTTACAACATAGCCAACAAACACATGTGGTACTAATTGAAGGGCAGAGAGATAAATGGCTTGACATGCTTCGCTTTTCTTGTCTCTTGCTCTTGGATCATCAGACCAGTGTGTGGCTGCCTTGCTTGTTCTGTGCCTCCATTTGAAAGCTACACTACCTGTGGAATACCTAACACATGGACTGTGTCATTGTAATTTGAGATTCCTTCAAGAACTGCTTCGACACACTACTGGAATATATCTCTTAAACTGGGGGTTGTCAGACCCTGTCAGACCCTGTCATCGGTCTAACTGTTGGCGACCTGCCTTGCTGTTTCTGCATGTGGCTGGATAACCTGAATTGCTCTACAGAGAACTACCCAGTGGCCCTCAAGACTAGGACTGACAGTGTATTAGCTGTCTCATGGAAGTGAGTTGCACTGAGCCATTTGTACTGCTTTATAGATTACCGGTAATTATTTATTTCTTATGTTTTCTATCTATCTATATTAATACACACACATATATTTATATATATCATATATATATATATATATATATATATATATATATATATAATTGTCCTGATTTTGTTTCTCTAGAGAGCCCTATCTAACATTTTTCCCATGGTAGTTTCAATAATCTTGGTCACACTATAACTCAAATTCATAGTTTCTTCTTCTGTCTTCTTTAGTCAATGTTCAACTTTCACCATACTTATGAGGTGACTGAAGATACTATGGCTTAGATCAGGTCCACCTTAGTCCTTCGCTCTTCAATACTTTAAAGTGCTTTTATGCAACAGATTTGTTCAACAAAATATGTCATTTAGTTTCTTCACTGATGTTCCAGAAGCATTGATTGTGGGTTAATTATGGATCCTTGAAACTTTGATCTTCTCTACCCTTAGCAAGATGTCTATTGGTCCAGGTATGAGGTTACTGGTTTTCTTCACATTGAGTTGTAATCCATATTGAAGAATGCAGTCTTTGATCTCCATTAGTAATTGCTTCAAGTGCTCCTCAGTTTTAGCAAACAAGGTTGTGTCATCTGCATATCAAAGATTTGGGTTTTTTAAATGATTTTATTGGGGGCTCTTACAGAAGCTTTTATATAAACTTTCCTTGAATTCAGATGCCCCATTCTTCTTCATATAGTCTAGTGTGTCAGATTATTTATTCAGTCCACAAATGGAATTACTATGGTGAGAGGACACAACCCTTATGCATACCTTTCCTGCAGTATTAAAATATGCAGCACCCCTTGGTTCTATGCACACAACTCTCTTCATGCATGTGCACATTTTGCTAGAGCACAATGAAGCGCTCTACAACTGCCCTTCTTCTCAATGCTATCCATAGGTTGTTATGATTCACATCATTGAATGCCTTTGCATAGTCAATAAAGCTAAAATAAGCACTGATGGTACTGAGTTTAGTTTAGTTTCTTTTTTACCTTTAATAAACCATTATTGGAGGTTTTTAACACCTCTTATAACAAGTCACAGATCCATTGAGTTAAGCAGATTTGTATATATGTTACCATCATCCTTTCAAAACATTTCTTTCTTCTTGAACTCTTGGTATCAGCTCCTCCTTTTCTTCCCTCCCTCACTCTCATGAACTCTTGAGGAATTATAAATTATTATTATTTTCATATTCTGCACGGCTGCTGTCACCCATATTTCTGCTGTTCTTCACCCTGGAGGGTAGGAGGTATTATGCCAGTCATTTCATTTGGTTCCTCCTTTTTCCCCACACCTTCCCCCTACCCTCATGGTATTGCTACCCCTATTATTTTTAAAAGCATCTTTCTGGTATTCTCTTCTCTCAGTCAAGATTCATCTGACATCAGCAGTGATGTCCCTTGTTCCATATTCTCTCTTAATCCAGCTTGACTTTTTGGCAGCTCGCCGTCAATGTACTGCTGCAGCCATTGTGAAATGGTCTTCAGGAAACGTGTGCTTGCATGTGATACAGAGGATATTTTGTGACAATTTCTGTATTCTTTTGGGTCACTTCTCTTTGGAATGGGTACCGATATTTATCCTTTCTGGGTGGTTGGCCAAGTGTCTGTCTTCAAAATTTTCTGGCATAGACTAAGTGCTTCATTACTGTGTTGAAATATTTTGATTGATATTTTTAATTACTGGAGACTTTACTAATGCCTTCACTGAAATATGCATTTCACCACCCCCTCAATACCATTGACTATTGATCATATGCTAACTCTTAAAATGGTTGAGTGTTGACCAGCTATTTTTGGTACAATAATTATGTATTTATTTTCAGTGTTTTTGATGCTTCCTGCATCTTTCAGTATTTCCCCATAGATTCCTTCAATATCTCAATCCAAGCCTTGAATTTTTCTTTAGCTCATTCATCTTTAAATATGCTGAGGGTGCTCTTTTTTGCATATTTCTTTATAAAACTTTGTCTTCTCAAGCTGCACTTTGACATTTTCTCTTTAGCTCTTACACATCACTCTTCACTCCACTGGCTTTAGTTATTCTGCATTCTAGAACAAGTTGCAGCCTCTTCTAACATCCATTTTGATCTTTTCTTTCTTGTCATTTCAATGACTTCTTGCTTTCTTCATCAGTTTTTGGTTATTACTGTTCATTGTGACAGATCTATTCTTGAGTGGGATCAAACCAAGTTCCTATTTTAGTTCTTGTAGACTTGTTTTAATTTTCTTCAACTTCAATTTACAATGATGTAATTCTACTTGAACCCTCTTCAAAATTTTGGCCTGATAATTTTTAAAAATTTTTACCTGACTCTTATATTCAAAAAATTTGCAAAGACTCTAGAAAGATGTCATCCTTTCCCCAGGATATTTGAGATATTTAACTGTATTTTCAGAGAGGAAGAGAGTAAAAGGCAGACCATCCAAATCTAATCAGGCACTGAACAAACTGTAAGCAAGTTTGCAATGTTTCTGAAATTCTATCTCTAGGTAACATTTTCAGTGTGTAGCCCAGTAGAGATTACAATTCAGAGGTTGGTGGATCTTTTTTGGGATCTGAATTTGAGTTCTTTCTCCACATCAGTATGAAAGTGGTAAAAAGACAGATTGCCGTTTCCAAAGGTGGCCACACAAATATATCTCATATGTTCTTACAATGTAACACTGACATTTAGAAGTAGCAGCCCTGTCGCGTTGCTAATTGCAAGGTCAGCAGTTTCCAGCTGCTCCAAGGGATAAAATTAGGCTTTTTGCTCCCATAAAGAGCTAGTGTCAGAAACTCACAAGAGCAGTTCTAACCTGTTCTATAGAGTCTCTGACAGTCAGAACCAACTGGATAGCAGTGCATTTGGGAATTTTCTGGAGCAGCGGTTCTCAACCTGTGAGTCGTGACCCCTTTGGGGGTTGAACAACTTCTTCACAGGGGTTGACTAAGACGATTGGGTAAACACAGATTTCTGATGGTCTTAGAAACCAAGACACCATTCCCCTATCTGTCTCCCAGTGGGTCTGCCCACATGCAGATAGGCACACATACGATTACCAGGCATGAAGTCTGTTACCCATCTTAAACCATGTTTCAAGACAAAGTTTCATTTATTTGTCCTTAGAAATAAACATTTCAAAATATATACTTATAGATTGTTTTTTGTGATTAATCAGTATGCTTTAATTGTGTTCAATTGGTAATAATGAAAATACATCCTACATATTAGATATTTACATTACAATTCATAAACAGTAGCAAATTTATAGTTATGAAGTAGCAACAAAAATAATTTTATGGAGCTGTATGTCATCATTTCCCCAGGATATTTGAGATACTTAACTGTATTTTCATGACATGAGGAACTGTATTAAAGGGCTGAAACATTAGAAAGGTTGAGAGCCACTGATATAAAGGTAAAACTCCTTCTTTGAATCTCAGGAGGCCTGTGTCGATCACATAAGTGATATGATATGCTACTTCTGAAACAAGATAATAAAAACATGGTTTTCAACTGGTTCCTTCTTGGTGAGTTAAGGTCAGTTCTCTAAAGAAGTAAAACATTGATACTAATATATGTCTATACACAGGAAGTGATTCTTATCAAGAAGTGAGTCACACTGTTATAGAAGTGGGTAAGTATAATGTGATTCAAGTCCATGCATCATTTGTGAGGTAGGGGCTTCTCCTGACACATGTAGTTTGGGGAGCTGATGAATAGGAAGGGAAATGAGGAAGATCACAGGCTAGAAGGTTAACGAATCCAAGTTTGACTGGATGAAATCAAGGTCTACTGATTACTGATGGTTCATGGGATTGGGAGATGCTGTAACTAGAGTTTGGCAAATCAGATCAAGATCCAACCGTAGAGGTGAGCTAATGTCAAGTTATTTTGAGTATAAACCACACCCTGAATGAGACCTCCCTCCATTGGGTCAAGGCACTGATTAAATTAAGGAAGTTTTACTCTATCCTACCCTCCTCACAACTGCTTGGCTGCTTCACAGAAGGCCCCTTTTTGGAGTTGACCACACTATCCTAGATCATATTATGGAAGAATGCTGGTCCCCCCACGTTGACATAAAACTTACCTATCAAAACCACCAAGCTGTGAAGCAGGCGAACAGTCACATAGAGAAGTTTGGTCACATCTCCCACAGAAGCCCTAGCCCATTGCAATGAGAAAATGAGCCTTCAGAGGATGCCAGTCCTCAAGCTTCAAGAACTCTTCAGCATACAATAAGTAGAATAAAGGCATCTGTCCCTTTCAAACCCTACCCAAAGGGGAGAAATATGAGCAGAATAAGGTTCCTGTTGGTTAAATCTAAACTTTGAGGCAGGTTTGTTTCTCAGAAATAGCTCATTCTTACTGAGTAATAGCTAATTCTAATGTGCATTCCTGCTTCTTTTTTTTAAGCTGTTTATAAGATTTGCTCAAATACTTGGAGAACACTGCCAAGTGTTGGCTTTATTGGTTAACCTCCCCCTCACCAGGGACTCAGGACTGTAATTCTTTGCTACTGTGCCACTCTCAAATTCTACTCTTTGTTTCTCAAGCTCCAGGAGAATTTGAAATTCTCGGCTGGATTCTCAGCTTCTTGATTGCAGCCCTCTACAAGAATTTCCAGCCCCTTTTCCAGTGCCAAGAAGTAGCAGATGCCAGAAAGAAAGAAGCTTGTAGATTGTTAACTCACTTCTCTGTATTTCCTTCACTCAGGGGTGTTGGCCTCTGTGTTAGTCTGGGTAGATGAGAGAAACAAATTTATAAACACATATATGGAGATAAGGGAAAGGTTTATATACAAGAGGAATGGAACATTGAGAAAGCATCCCAACTCAGTCCAGTCCAAGTCCATAAGTCCAATATTAGCCCATATGTCCAATACCAGTCTATAAAGTCTCCTTCCGAGTCACAAAGCTTGTGCAATGACATCAGAACAATCACAGACCAGTGGATGCAGAGTCTTGTGTATCCAACAGCAGTAGAAACATCTTGCCATTGGCATTGGTCTCCCCATGGCTCCCTCCTTGTTTCTAGTGCTCAGAGTCCATCAACAGTGTCCATTGGTGGTAGAAGCATATTCAGTGCTGGCGGGGGTCTCTCTGTCGCTTTTCTGGCTTCAGAGATCTGGTTCCATCAAGGAAAGCCTGTATGGCTTCTCCTCTGCCTCCTCCATATTCCAAGACTCAGGATCTGTAAGCATGCTGCCATGTTGTCAGCTGTGCATCTCCAAGGAACTCAGTCAAGTCTCTCACCTCCAATTGGGAAATAGTGCAAGACTTCCCAGAACTCTCAGGAGAAACACAGGCCCACACAGAGGCCTCATTGGCTATCTCCAGATTGACAGGCTAGACTCCACCCCTATACTCCCAGTGTTGAAATTGACACAGATCAGTGATTGCCACAGCGTCTAGGTGGATATTTTCTTATTTATTTTCATTTCCCCCCTGGTTGTTATCAATAGCAACATGGGCCTGGCACAAAATTACTCAGTCACAACAGAAAGTAGAAACTTGATTTATATTTTAAATAATGACTCTAGTCATAATATAGAGAATGGATATGGAGAAAGACCAATTTAGAGTAAGAGGAAATAAGCTTGGTGAGAATTGATGGAAATAGCAGATTTATAGTAGATGCATCAGGGCTAGACAGATGGGAATATCCTTAATGAATGATTAAATCATGTAATATACAAGATTTGAGGTGGATATAAGGGAGAAGACAATATCTAAGAGCATTGTAAACTTCTTAGATAAACACTGGGCTTTGGGTAAAATCTCACTGAGATGAAAGAATATTTTAAATCAGTGGATGATGCATACACTGTTAAATATAGGGCTTATTAATTTGGACTTTTTAAAGATCATTTAGGTGGAAATGGTCAGTTGCCAGTAGATTTACAATTCAGAAAAGAAATCCAGACTTAAAAATAGAAAGAAAGTTGGAACACCTCAGTATTCTCAGGGGGAGTTTAGCACATGGAAGTAGATTAAAATTACTCAAGAGCACCTGCAGAGAGAAAAGGATAGGACCAACCTTCTATGGTATTCATTCGAAGGAAATGAAATAAAACCACAAACATCAATCTCACAGTTTTATTCTCTTAATTTTTTCATATTGCTTCGCTTCTCCCATACAGATTTAGATGAATGTCTCTCAGTGTACAGAACACCCTTCTTTAAATGAAAAAAGGAAAATGCTCTGAAAAGTGATGTAAGTCAAAAGAAAAGTGAACAGTTGCCTGTGGTTCTCAATCTTAAACAATATAACCTGCCTGAAATAACTTGGATAAACTATTACATGCCCATATTACAAGTCATGCTTATGATCTTGACTGACAGAGAAAATCAAACACTCCAGAAAACACACAACCCAAATTTCCATGGATTCATTTCAAAAAAACATTAATAGAAGTTTCATGAAATATATATAAAGCAACAGTAGCAAAAATAAAAGGAAAATGTATGCTATTATAAAAAAAGTTTTCCAGTTATAGCTAAAATGCATTTTTTGAGAAGTAGCTACAGAGTGCAGACCTCATTTCATTCCACAACCTCTAGCATGTGCTTAAATAATTAAAATACAACTCCACTTTAATTCTAACCACAATTCGACACTGTGATTCAACACATAACAAAAAATAACTCATTGTGCTATTGAGTCGATTCTGAATCGCAGTCACCCTATAGGCCAGAATAGAACTGCCCTTCGGAGTTTCTCAGTTATTCATTTTAACCTTGTGATTAGTAGCCCCGTTGTGTAACCACGACACCATCAGGACTCCTCAACAACTAAACACATATCTGAAAATATGAAACTAATTAAATAAAATTAAAATATGGTAGATGAAATAAGTTGAAAGTATGTTCTGTACATATCTTTATTTTATCATTCATTTCCTCTTTTTCTGTTAATAGATTTGTCATCCCCCTTTAGACATTACAATCTGGCAACAAATGCTTCTGGATTTGCTAGATTTACAACTGTTCCACATGCAAGCAAATGGCCGAGGCTGACCTATCAGTTCAGCATCTCAGCAGCAGAGTTTGATCAAGTAACCTTAAAGAAGAATCAACTCCAAGGTTCATTTGCTGGAAACTTGAAGCACAGGAAGTTTTCAGCACAGATGCTACGTGATAATCTGTAAGCTTGGAGTTGCTTGTGTTCATCTCATTATGACTCCTATATATCCCATTTGCCTAATTTATTTCTAGCATGCTTAGTAATAATATTGCTGTAGCTTGGTTGACAAATTGCCTATATGCTTTATTTTTGGAGAAAACCAATTGGAGAATGAAGTTAGCTTTGAGGAATTGAAAAGTGACCGAAGGGTTTTTAGTAATATCATTCGACCACAGTGAGTCTGGTGTGTCTAAAACCAGATCTACCCTTGATTTTTTTTCTCTTATAGGGGCAAAAATAAATAAATCTTGTATTACATAATTGAGCCTTAACTGGCTTTCTCTTGAAAAAATAATGATGTGGTTAGGAGGTGGTTGCTAACCGAAAGGTTAGCAATTGGAAACCACAATCAGCTCCTCAGTAAAAAGATGAGACTTTCTACTCCTGTAAATATTTAAGATTTTGGCAACTTTGAGGAACAGTTCTCCTCTGCCCTGTAAGGTCACCGTGAGTCTGAAGGGACTCAGTGCCAGTGAGTTGCTGTTGAACGATGGTAAAAGCTTGCTTAGTGACAAGAAAAAGCCATATGTTTATATGGAGATCTATTATTGCAAGAGAAGACCCCAAAAAAGGAGTCTGAGGGCCTCAGTGTTCTAGCCAGAATTTAAATCCACTCTCCATTGTTCTGATATAAAAGTAACGAAATCCAATACGGGTTCATTATTTTTAGTGAATTATAAGGATCCTCTGTCTCTGTAAGGATTCTGGCTTTCCCTATTAACAATCCAAACCGATTTTTCAAAGTAGACCTGGTAGCATGTTGGTTATGTGTCTGGTTAATCGTTAGAACCCACCAAATGCTCTCGAGATTTACTCCCATGAAGACTTCAGCTTAGAAATCCCTGCAGGGCAGTTGGATTCTGTCATATAGGTTCCTGATGAGTTGGTAATGTTTTTCTAGCTCAGAAAGCAACAATACAGTAGCTTTCAAGGCTTATTTTAGGCTCAGTCACCACAAGGATCCCAAAGCAAACAGTGAGCTGAAAGGTCATGCATTTTTCGTGACTTCATGACATTGAGTGCCATGACCACCAACCTAACAGCTACCATGTGATATTTTAAAATCATCTTTGTTGACAGACAATTATATATATATAGTCACCTATTTTAAGTGTACAGTCATAGGAGTTTTATCAAATGCGTACTCATGTAACTATGATACGAATCAAGATATAAAGCACATCTTCTCCCCAAGGTGTTTCCCCAGGCACTTTTACATTAAATTTCCTGCCTCCACCCTAGGCAATCATTGACTTTTCTCTTATTATAACTTTTCCTTCTCTAGAATTTCATGTACGTATAATGACAAAATGGATAGGATTTTGTGTTCAGCACTTTTAGTTAGCAGAATGCTTTTGAGATTCATTTATAGTATTAAGTGCATTAATGCTTTGTTTTGTTTTCTAATGATTTCCTTCTGTTGAACTTTCATAATTTGTCTCTTCACTTTTTGATGGACAATGGATTTTTCCATTTTGGGGGCATTTTATATAAAATAGACTGGCCATTTGAGTATAAATCTTAGTTTTCATTTTGCATGGGTTAATTACTCAAAGTGGGAGTACTGGGTCCTTGTGACAGTTAGCTTATTCAACTGTTTTAATGGAATTTGCACACTCTTTTCCAACCTTACTGTACTATTCTGCATTTCTACTGGAGAGGGTTGACAGTTTCAGTTGCTCCATGATCTCAAAAATGATTGGCATGATCAATTTTGTAAGCTCAGCACTTCTAATGAGGGTGTAGCATTTTCTCATTATAGTTTTAATTGTGTTTCATTACTGATTAATTATGTGGGACACTTTTTGTGTGGACTTACATGAAAGTTCCAATTGTTCCAATATTCTAACCAACACTTACAATGTCAGCTTTTTTTAATTTTAGCCTTTTTAGTGGGCGTGCAGTGTTATGTCATTGTGCTTTTAATTTAAATTTATTTAGTGAGTAACAATACTAAGCATTTTTGTGTCCTTATATACCATTTTTCTTGGTTAAAAATGATAAAAGAAAAAAATTAGTGACCTTAGGTAAGGCAGTGATTTCTTAGAGCGATAAATTCATGACTCATAATTTAAAAATAATAATTAGGTTAATGATAGTCATCAAGTTTAAAATATTTCCTGCTTTAAAGATAATTAATAATGTGATTGAAATCACAGAATGGAAACAAATATTTGCAGACCATGAATATGAGAGCTCCCATATTCAGATTACAAGAAATTTGATTTTTTAAATGGGTATAGCAAGATGAACAGAGTATACAAAGTGGAGTAACCATGGACAGCACAATGGCCACCAAGAATAATAAAGTAAACAACAAAATGGCTGTCACATAGAAAACCAGTACTGACCAGAATCTAAGACTATCAAACTAAATACTGGGTGGTGCACCCCTTATCAGACTGAGCCCCCACAACCACACTTATTTTTTATAGCCACAGAAATTGTACAGAAACCCAGCTAAACTCCAGAGGGGTAGAGAATATTGACCACTACAGTGGATTGTAACTCTCTTCTCTCTCTCTCTCTCTCTCTCTCTCTCTCTCTCTCACACACACACACACACACACACACTCATTCTTGCTGGTCTTACCCATTTTTTGACTTACTATTGATATGTGTGAATGTCCATTGGAATAAATTGTTTAAAAGTTTATTTGGCTCATAGCATGTGTGACTCTCAAGAAAGAACCTGGTCTAGCCACTCTGTGTAGTTTAGAGACTAAACTGTTTTGTAAACTGACTGATTCCTAAGCTCTGTCTTTGAAACTGTCTTATAGCTCTCAAGACAGTATGTTTTTCCCTATTAAAGTGAGAGGTTACAGAGAAGTAAGGGAAATGAGCCAAGCACCACTATGACTCTTGTTTGACTCAATATATACCCATTCTTGCTGGCAACTCTGATGCTAGTACCCTCTAGGACAGAGCAGAACTGTTTTATAAGGTTTCCAAAGCTGCAAACTTTATGGAAGCAACATGCTTCATATTTTTCTCAAATAGAGACTGGTGTATTTGAAGCGTTGTTCTTTAATCTCAGTGCTTAACCCACTGTGCCACCATAGCTGCACGAATATAGAAATATTTACATATTTATAACTATGTGCATAGGAAGAAGCAAAACCCCCTCAACCGAAAAAAAACACCACTGGGTGGAGCTTTCACAGCATGCGCACGCACATGCACACACACACACACACACACACACACACACCAGGCAAGCTCTGAGTAACTCACTTTGACTTAGTGCACCAGTTGCATCACCTGGGAAGGTTCTCTTGGGTCACAGTGAATTTTTTCATAGTAGCAGATTCACTAAAACCTTGTTTTTTTGTGTGATGGCTGATTTAAGAGAACAGCATGCAGCTGTGAAGTTTTGTTTCCTACTCAGGAGAAATGCCATGGAAATTGTTTTTATATTGAACACAGTTTACAAGGACAGTGCTTTGAGAAAAACGCAAGTGTACCATTGAAGAGAGGGGGATGTTATCTGGACTCTCTTGGAGCTTGCTTCAGCAAATTTTAGCAGAAGATTTTGGAATGAAAAGGATTGCAGTGAAATTTGTCTTAGGTTCTGACAGACTAGGACAAAGAGTGTCGAGTGGAAACATGCTGGGTTTGGGAAGAACAGTTCCAAAGCAATGTAGACTTTTTTTCCCCCAAGGTCATCACTGATGATGGCAAATGTTGTTATTCTTTTTCTTTGTCTTCTCCTAAAGCAACTTTTTAAATGAGATACTTTTATTGGGGGCTCTTACATCTTTTATCACAATCCATACATTTATCCAGTGTGTGAAGTACATTTGCACATATGCTGCCATCATTTTCAAAGCATTCTCTTCCCTCCCTAACCCCTGATATCAGCTCCCCATTTGTACATTGTCCCTCCTCTGCCTGCCTGCCCTCACGAACCCTTGATAAGTTATAGATTATTATTTTTATATCTTACATGGTCCTTCATTGCCTCTTACCCACTTTTCTGTTGCTCATCCCCCTGGGAGAGGTTATAGTTTGATCCGTGTGATCAATTCTCTCTTTCTCTTCCCACTCTCCCTAATCCTCCTAGTATCTCTACTCTCATTGTTAGCCATGAGGGCTCTATCTATCCAGGATTCCCTGTAATGTGGGCTCTTACCTGTAGCAGTGTGCATGTTCTGGTCTAATCCAATTTGTGTGGTAGAATTGTGTTCATGAGAGTGGTGGAAGGAAGTACCAAAGAACTAGAGGGAAGTTGTGTGTATCATAGGTGCTATACTGCACCCTTGCCTGTGGTTCCTTTGTGAGGGGGCATCCAACTGCCTACAGATGGGCATTGGATCTCCAGTCCAGTCCCCTCTTCCCCCATTCACATTGGGTATGATTTTGTTCTGGTCTCAGATGACTGATACCTGACCCCACTGACACCTCATGATCACACACACAGGCTGTGTGCTTCATCCATAGAGGCTCTGTTGCTTCACAGCTAGATGGCTGCTTGTTTATCTTCAAGTATTTAAGACCCCAAAGCTATATCTTTTGATATCCAGGCACCATCAGCTTTCTTCACATTTGCTTTGGCACTCATTTTTTTGTTCTAACTTTGTTCAAACAACCCAACATTCTGATGCTCACCTTCCTGACACGATCCCATCCAAAAAATTATTTTAAATTCCTTAAAAGAGATACTGCATCACTTTCCTCTCCTTAAGATTACAGAGAGCAGATTCCTTTCAAAGAGTACAACATGGAAGGAGGGCTGGGGAGTAACTTTACAGTGAAGAAATCTGACAAGAAATCTGACAATGATCAAGATCAACAATGACAGTTGTGTCACGTTAATCATAAGGACTCCTGCTGATGCGATGACAATGACACTACCTCTGTGATCTTCCTCTCAAGAGATCCTTACTCCAGTCTAATCACATTAAGAACATCACATCCTAATTGAGGACCTTTTGATAAAATTCCTGACCTGTACTTTTCAAATCTGTCATGTTCACCCAAATAAGAATATTTAAAAAGAGAATTTAAAAAGAAGAAGAAGATAGAAAGGAAAGGGTCAAGTGAAGAGGAATGTAAAAAAAAAGAAAACTATATGTATCATAGTCTCCTGGATGGGATTCTGAAACATTAAAAGGACATTGGATAGAAATTCAGGGAATCCAAATAAAGTACAGTCTTTAGTTAATGATAATACATCCACTCATATTGGTGTGGTGCAGTGGTTTAGGTGGGTGGCTAGCAACAAGAGCAGCTAACTGGGCAGCTGGAACCCACAAGCAAGACTTTGGAAGAAAGATGACACTGATTGTGTTAGGCAAGTAGATTCAGGGACCAAGGGGGTTGTCCTTGCTATGCCTGCAAAGGCCTCCATAAAGGAGGTTGGGAAGAACTCAGGCGACCATTAGACTACTATGAAGACCCTAACTGAGTATGCTCAAATTCAAACCCCTATGGGATGTGGGAGGTATGTTTGTGCAAACTAGGCCCAGGCTCATTGACATCACCAAGTTGGGCTTCATCCAGCTAATCAGGTGAACCAATACCATCAACCACACCTCCCCAGGCAGAGACCTTGTATATCGCGGCTGTGGGAAGGCAGGTCTCTTTCACCCTTCTCCTCCTCTGTGGCAGGCCAGAGGGTGAGGTCTCCCTTCCCCACATGGGTACACACGGACCTGCCTATGCCAGGGCTACAGCCTCTCTCTTCCTCCAGTGCTCTCTAGCGCCCTGCTCATGATATGCCTCAAGTTGACACATGTGGGTGCCCTGCTCCATGAGGTTGCTCTTATCCAGTTGCGAACCCCAGTGTCACTTCCACATGGCTTGGCCCTCTTCCCTGAAATAGCTTGCATCCTTTTTGAGAATGTAAGGTCTTAAACTTCCCATCAGTCATAAAAAATCCACTTGGATTACAAACCAGTTTTCAGAGTGAATTCTTTATCATGTGAAGCCAAGTACTGAGGTATTATGTATTCCAAAAATCTTAGTTGTTTGTGTTCAGTTGTAAACTCTAGATTGGCTTTCATGGGGCTTGACATGTTTCCGAGGGATAGCAGGAGTCTATCAAGACTGTCAGACCCAAACCTTTATCCATTTGTCATAAAACCCACTTGGGTTACAAAGTGGGCTTTGGTGTTTGTGAAGCCAAGGAACAAGGTATTACCCATTCGAGAAACATTACAGTTTCTCACACAAAGGGTTAGGAATCAAATGGATGCCAGGGTGTTTTGCTTTGTTTGGGCTATTGGTTCAGTCATTGTAATAAATGTACCATGCTAATTTAATTTGATAATTACAGAGGAGACTGGGTGTGAGGAGAATAGAAATACTCATGCTGGAATTGCAACCTTTCTATACATGTATAACTCTTCCAAAAGAAAACATTTATTTTTGTAAAATGCATAAGCTTGAATACTTTCCCGAAGAAGATACACAAATGGAAAACAAACACTTAAAAAGATGCTCAACATCATTTTTCATGAACAAAAATGTAATGATAGTCTATTTTGTTGGATCTGCTTTAGCCTCTTTGTTTGCTGATTTGTAGTTTGTATTGTACAAGAGAGTCACATGTTTTGCTACATTTTTATCACTAAGTATTTTAGGATTTTCCACATAGATGATCATATGCTATGCAAATATGGATCATGCTGTCTTCCTGTCTAATCAGTATTCCTTTTATTACAGTTTTTCTCCCTTGTTTCATTCCACTGGCTATAATCTCTAGTACAAGATATAGAAAAGTTATGAAAATGATGATCTTTTTCGACTACCTGATGTTCAAAACCACCAGCTCTTCCACAAGAGAAGGATGAGGAATGTACTACTCCTCTAAAGAGTTAAAGTCTCATCTCTGAAACCCACAGAGCTGTTCTACCCAATCCTATAGGGTAGCTATGTGTCAGAATTCAGTGAGATTTTCTTGGTTTTGTTTTACATATGTCTTAATCTAGGCAGACTAGGGAAACAAATTCAGGGAGACTCATATGTATATAAATGTGTTAGTATGAGTAGACTAGTGAAACAAATTCAGAGACACTTATATGGAAATAAGGGAAAGGTTTATGTACAAGAGGAATGGGACATTGAGAAAGCATCCCAACCCAGTCCAGTCCAAGATCATAAATCCAACATTAGCCCATATGTCTGATACCAGTCTATAAAGTCTCCTTCTGACTCACAAATCATGTGCAGTCGAAGCATCCTGGCACTGGCAGGGGTTTCCCCATGGCTCCTCACTTCCAGGACTCAGGGTCCATCAACAGCATCCAGTGGTAGTAGAAGCAACTCAATGTTGGCAGGGGTCTCCATGTGAATTCTCCAGCTTCAGAGATCTGTTTCCATCAGGATAAGGCCTTGTGACTTCTTTCGGCTCATCCAGTTCTTCGGACCCTGCCATCTTGTCTTGTCAATGGTTCGTTGTTTCGGACACTAACTCTCAGATACTAAGAGTCAAGTCTCTCTTCTCCAATTGGGAAATACTGTGAGACTTCCCAGAGTTCTCAGGAGAAAGCCATGCCCACAGAGAGGCCTCTTCAACTACTTATTGGCTATCTCTTATTGGCTATTGACAGGCTAGACTCCACCGCTACATCCCAATTATGAAATTGACATCATGAATACATGACCGCGACAATAAGAAAGAACTTTATGTACAAGAGCAATTGACTATTGAGAAAACATCTTATCTAAGGCCAGATCAAGTCCATAAGTCCGATATTAGCCCACATGTCTGATATCAATATATAAATTCCTCTTTGGACTCTTGTAAACTGTGCAATGACACTGAATGCAGGCAGATCACAGGTCAGTGGCTGGAAAGACGCAGTGGAAGCATCTCAGTGTTGGCAGGGGTCTCCCCATGACTCTTTCAGCTCCAGGGCTCTAGCATAGTTCCCCATGTCTTGTCCACAGGAATGTTTCACAGGGAGTAAGTCTGTGTCCCATCTCCTTAGTGCCTCTAAATGATGTCATCAAGCTGCAACCTGACTGGTAGGCTAAACTCCACCGCTTCACTCAAGTCTCAATTTGACAACAGGTTATGTAACTAATACAGCACATTAGGAGCAAAGTATCCAGTCTTACATCACTCAGTATGATGTTAGCTGTGGTTTTGTAAATGTAATCATGTTCAAGAGACCCCATCTGATTCCAAATACATTGAGAGGAGTTTTGTTGTGCTTTTTTAATCAAGAATGCTTATTCTTATGTTTTTTCTCATAGCGTTTTACCAGTTGAAATGGCTGTCTTTGCCAACAAATTAAAACATGACCATCAACCAATATGGGGGGGGGAACATAACAGTAAAAGAACTGGAGCTGCATACTCGAAAGACGTGCAGTGAACCCTTTCAGGAAGTGTGAGACTGGATACTTGACACCACTGTGGAGAGCACACACATACAGAATCTCCAGTTTGGCCACTATCTTTGGCAACAAATTTCCCAACTGTTCAAAATCCTGTGAGCAGAGATTTCATTGCTTTAGAACACATTGTTTTCTAAAGTTCTATCTAGCACGGCTTCTACCCATAATGTTTTCCCTTTCAGGTTATTATTCCAGATCATCCAACTTTTAAAAATATGCTTCTGTTCTACTTTCTTTCCTCAGCCATAACAATCTGGAAGAGCCAGTTTGAAGCCCTGTCTTTTGTGCATTTAATGAAATTAGATTCATGGCTTTTAAAATAACGCTAATATGATAAATCACATAGGTTTATGCCTTATGTTAAACTTACTTTGTGTTCCTGGGATTAAGCCTACTTGATTATGATACATTTTTTTCTGATAATACTGGAAGATTCTATGGCCTAATCTTTCAGTAGAGATAGTGGTCTATAGGTTTCTCTTCTTGTGATAACATTTAAAACTTTTGATATCAGAGTAGCAGTGGGGATTCTGACTGCAGAGTCTTTATTATACCCTTGAAATGATAAGAGTCTGGCTTGTTTTACTTAAAATTCAACACCAGAAACAACATGCAGCAAGCAAATATATACACTACCAGGTGGTTCTTAAAAATTTCCATTTGTATGATAAATCTTGCTTAATATTTCAATTTAATCTGGAATGAAATGTAAAAGGTAAATATTTCTATGCCATCGGAATAGGTATGCCCTAGGTGAAGGACTTCAGCCATTTTTTTAGCTTGTCCTCGGCGCTCTCACCTTTGCATCACCTGGTTTCTTCCCTTACTACCTGACTAATTCTCAGACCTTATGAATATAATGCTAATTGAAAAAGCATTATGTAAGTCTAACTTTAGATCACAATGTCATATTTATCTTATATGCAATAGGAAAATTGTAAATAGCACCAGTTTAAACAGAGAGTAATTCAAAGATTGCAATAAAAACAAACAGCAAAATCCAAACTTTGAGTCCATTCAGTCTTTTGTGTGTGTGTGTGTGTCAGTTAGTCTTATAGAGATCCTATGGGACAGTACAGAACTGGCCCGTGGGTTTCCAGGGCTGTAACTGTTGACCAAAGTGGAAATCCTCATCTTTTTCCCACAGTGTGGCTGGTGGTTGTGAACTCCTGGTCTTCTGGCTAAGCAGCACGATGTTTAACCCACTACTCTATATCTAACCTGCCAGCTGAGACTATGTTGTTAGTTGCTTCCAGGTGAGCAGTGGCTCATCACAGTCCCATGTGTTAAACCTACGATACTCTATGTGGCTATAGAAAAAGAAGACCAAAAGCACTGCTCTTCAGTTGATTCTGACTCATTGTGACAGGGACAAACAGTCCCTGTGAGTTTCTGAGAGCATAAGTCTTCACATGAGCAAAAATCCCCATCTGTCTCTCGAGGAACTTCCAGTGGTTTCAAACAGCTGACTGCAGTTAGCGACCCAGTGAGACGCCAGTACACCAACAGGTCTCTTCTGAACCTAGGATGGGAATGTTGATAAAGTCAAATTGCTGCTGACGTTCAGGGCTTGTGTTTTACGTCACATCATTTGTAGTCCATTTATTACTATTAACATTCTAGTTTGTTTGTCCAGCAAAAATCTGTTAGAAAAATGTGAGGAAAGAATGTATTCCACAATTTACAATTTTATTTATCCTTTTTCTACTTCATTCTTTCTGACTTTATTTTTGTAGTTGCCATTGGTTTGACTCTTGCTTTACAAAAATATCAGTGCTTATACTTAAATGCTACTATCTCATCTCACACGCTGCCATAACTGCTGTATCACCAAGGATCAGGAGTGTGCTTGCATTGATGGAACAGTTGAATACTGACATTGATTTGGTAAATCAAACAGGGCTTATCACAAATGGATGCAAGTGGAGTCAGGCTAAATAGTCAAGTTCATTGAACCCAAACTCCTTGTCAGGAACATATGAGTGAGCGAGGCTTACCTTCAGAGTTTACAGATGAGTTTATATAAATAAGAGGAATTTAATCTGCATGTAACATTATCTGGATCGGAATCTCCTAAACAGACCCAGCTACACAATTTGCTTCCAACTTGTGTAAGCCAGTATGGTACAGGGCACTCTGAAATACATGGGTCTATCATTCTCAATTCCTCATTGTTAACTATGGTCTTGTCCACGAACATTCTTGAATTCCAGAAATCATGAAACTATACTAAGAATCTGTTATCCTTTAACTTTGGGCATCATCAACCATTCTTTAAACCATCCATAAAGCACATCCTAAAATATATTGTCTCAAATTCTTCCAAGGTTCAAACCACACACATGCCTTTAGTTCTTCTCCCTACTTTAATCCCCAGACTCCATGTCCTGAATATTCATCTTCCCCCAACCTGCTTGCAGTTTCCTTAAATACAAAGAATTCATCACAAATTTCAATTAAATCAGGATAACCAGTTAAAATACAGCAACAACAGACTTCTAGGAAAAACAAAAACAACAAAAAACAAGGGGCTAAGTTTCACTTGACTAGTGCAGCATCAAAAAAACCCTGGTGGTTTAGTGGTTACATGTTGGGCTGTGGTCCACACAGTCAGCAGTACAAAATGGCTGGTCACTCTAAGGGAGACCGATGGGACTTTGCACTGCCATAAAGAGTTATAGTCTCAGAAACTCACCGGGTAGTTCTACTCTGTTCTATAGAATTGCAATGAGTCAAACTGGTTGGGTGGCAGTAAGATTTTAGTGAGAGTGGGGCCTCAAGCTGATGAAAAATTTTGAGACTGGCATTCAAGTGATTAAGCATAGCACAAGGACGATTTAAAAAAAAATTTGATTCCCCTAGGGTTACAAGTTAGAAACTCCTGTATCAGGTTCTATGACAGATTATTCAGAAAAATTGCTTTTATCATTAACTTCCAAAATATTCTTAGAGATTTGTCAGCGAGGTAGAAAGTCTAGGTGAGCAGAAGCTAAAGTATGGAAATCTACATAATCAAAGAACTTTCAATAATTAATGTTATTAATTACAGCAGAGCTGGACTAGAATTTTTTTAAAAACCTTATTTCTATCTTCCCATGTGTCAGACCAGAGGTTTGAATGGCAACAAATTAAACAAAGAAAAATCATTATATGAAATATGAATGTAATTAATTAGTTTAGGGAAAACTACATGCAATTTTAACTAACAAGTGCCCCACCCCCAAAGATAACCCAAGGATTCATATAAAGTTGTGTTTATCTCAACAGAAACTCAAAGGACCTATTTGTATGAGAGGTTGATCAAACACCATAGTCCAGAGTTCTTTGATCAAATTGACATCCTGTTGGGGTATAAATGTAACAGTTGAGCCTATTTATTTTACTGCAATGAAAAGAATGTTTTTCACAGCTAAGGTTTTTCTGTAGGCGAGTCATGGGGATAAAGTGTATGAGAAATGCTTTTAAAAAGCAAGGCTTTTAATTAATTAGTGAGACATAGAGAGGTCAACACAAAAGAGCTGTACACGAGCGAGCCCCTGTCTATCTTGTCTCAAAGACCATGAAGTGGCAAGCAAGAAGTAGTGTGTAGATAAAAGAGGCAGAATTTTTGCAAGTGTACACACAGAAAATATGGAAAATTTTAAGATCTTGCCAAGGTTGCCTGGAAACAGACAATATTGAGGCCACGGTGTCAGTGAAAATGTACAGGGGAAAAATGTAGTTGCTGAAGTGTTAAAAGTGCAGTCTCAAATTACCTCAAAGTGTTATTTTTTGCATCATTCTAAGTATAATGTAGGTCTTGATATTTTTATATTTTGCCATTATGACTTGTGTATATTTTAATGAATCCTATAACTTGGCTCTTCAGTCAAATGGACATTATATTAGACAAGTTAATTATGAGAGAACAAAAATGCTTCTTCATTGAGAATTACATTCATTAGTGCTTTTAAATAATTCAAAAGTATGTTTTCAATGTTAATGACATTTCTTTATAAAAACCTACATTTGCAAATCAGGTTGCAAAAGCCCCACAGGGGGGAAACAATGGGCAAAGAGTGTAAATGACTTGGTCGAATTGAGCTTCTGGTTGTTTCTGGGGTATTATTAAATTAGGCTAAGGAAAGAACAAAAATCAAATGCAATTAAACCAACAAATATTTTCTGAAAGTTTATTATGTGCCAGGCACTGTTTTAAGCACTATTAATCTCTACTATGTACAACCTTCACAGAGCAATAAATTCTGTTGAGTAACATTCTAAAAACCATGACAAATTTGCCTTTTTAGGAACTCAAATTAACTAGTACATTAGCCGAGAAAATCTAGTTGTTCAGGTTGAATAATTCTCAGAGAATCCTCTCTGAACCGCCGTACATAATTTGCAACACATGGATAGCACAACATAGGCCACTTCATGCGGCTTTACTCAGACTAAATAAGACATATCATTTTCTTCCCATGTTTAGTAAAGACATGAGCATGAAGACTGTGGTTGTTATGTGCTGGTTAGTCACAGTGACTCCATACCCAATAGAATAAAATATTATCTGATCCTGCACCATCCTCACTTGCTATGTTTGAGCCCATTGTTGCAGCCACCATGCCACTCTACCATTTTGACAGTCTTCCTCTTGTTCTCTGACATATCCTTCTCTAGGGCCTGGTCTCTCGTGAAAACATATCCAAAGTGCATGAGATGAAGTCTCACCATCCTCACTTCTGAGGAGCATCCTAGCTGTTCTTCTTTCAAGAAAGATATCTATTTTCTTCTGGCAGTCCAGCATACATTCTACATTCCTCATCAACTCCATAATTGAAATGTGTCGATTCTTCTTCAGTCTTTCTGATTAATATGCTTAGCATACATTATACTCATTAGTTTTCCTAATACACTGTTCTCTTAGTGATCATCTCAAAAAACAAGCAAACAAAATCCTCATTGCCATCGAGACATTTCTGCCTCATAGTGATCTTTCAGGACAGGATGAAACTGTCCATATGGGTTTCTGAGACTGTAATTTTTAAGGGAATAGAAAGTCTCTTTCTCTCAAAGAGTGAAACATCTCGGGTGGTTTTGAATTGCTGATCATACTGTTGGCCGCCCAATGTGTAACCCCCAGGCCACCAGGAGTCCTCTTTTTGATCACACTGAATGCTTAATAAAACACATTGCATATTAATGGAGGAGAGATTATGAAATATTTTGAAATATATATACTTGAGATAACCACCTTGTGTTAGTCTGGGTAGACGAGAGAGACAAATTCATAAAAATGCATATGAATATAAGGGAATGGTTTATATGCAAGAGAAATGGAACATTGAGAAAGCAGCTTAACCCAGTCTAGTCCAAGGTCACAAGTCCAATATAAGCCCATATGCCCAATACCAGACTATAAAGTCTCCTTCCAACTCATGAAGCACATGCAGTGACACTAGAACAATTACAAGCCAGTGAGTGCAGAGTCTTGTGTCTGATGGCTGTAGAAGCATCTCAGCACTCGCAGGGGTCTTCCCATGGCCTCCCAAGAATCTCAGCACTGGCAGGAGTCTCCACATGGCTTCTCTGACCCCAGAGGTTTGGATCCATCAGGGCAAGCCCATGTGGCCTCTCCTTCGACTCTTCCATTTTCCAGGAATCATAATTGATCAGCAAGCTGTCATCTCATCTTATCAGTAGTTGTCTCCCAGAGACTGAATCAAGTCTCTCTTCTCCAGTTGGGAAATACCACGAGATTTTCCAGAATTCTCAGAAGAAAGCCATGTGCACACAGAGGACTCATTGGCTATCTCCAGATTGACAAGGCTAGACTCTACCCTAGACTCTCAGTCATGAAATTGACACATGACTACACGACTGCCACACACATATCTTTGGTCGTCACCTACAGTTTTGTCTTCATCTATATTGGTTCTGTCTCTCCTCTTCTCTAGTCTTCAAAATGCTTCACAATAGGATATTTATTTCTTTGTATGTGCATTAGAATATGCAGAAATTCACTCTCTCCTTAGGCAGTTATTTGATACTAACTTTTAGAAAAGAATGATGATCAATTAAACAGTTGACCAGGCTTTGCATCTCTTTGATGTGTTCTGTACAACTCACCAATTAGTTTATCATCACTATGGAATGAATTCACCCTAAATTTAATCACAGTGGAGTTGTCAGCCAATTGGTTGTGAGCCATTGACAGACTAGAATTCATGCCTTTACTCTTAATCCTTTCAAGTCTCAAATTGACACCAGATTATGCAACCATCACACTGTGTTCTATTGAACATTACTAGCTCAACAGCACCTAACAACCACAAGCAAGGAAACCCAGGAAATTACATCCTAAAACCTGGACTGAGAGAAACTAATGGGTCACAAGTTTATTTGCCCTGCAAAATGTCATGCATACACATCCATACATACAAACTTTTAAATGTCATATGAAAACCTGATAGTAAAGACTAATATGAAGGACCAAGGTGAAGTAGGAAGGTGACTATATCTAAGACTTCCGGGTCCTAAAGGGTTTTGTGCAGAGAAAACAAACGAACATCTCATAGCCTATATCAGGAACTGGCCAACTGCAGCTCTTTCAGTATGCACATGCAGTTACAGTAAAATTGAAAATTAAGATAAAGAACTAACAGTTTCATTTATAAAATTATAAATGATGTTATTCACATAATGGTTATTCACCTGTTTGTAAAAATATTCAAATTATTTTTAAATTGTCATAAGGGTCAGGATTGGTTCTTTCATCTCAAAAGGTTTCCAGCCCCTGCTCCAGATTTGGGAAAGAAGCTGAAGAGTATGTAACTGAAAGTCAGTGTTATCTGCCTACCAAATAGTGAGAAATGCTGCTCCCTTCACCGCTGCCTAATGGACTTATGCAAACAACCAAATGAGAAATGGCAGTTTTCTTTTCTAGAGAAAATGAAAATCCACTCCGAGGAAAGGCTTACAAGTAAGAAAAATCCTTGTTTCTTACCCAATTGCAGTGCAGCCAATGGGTCTTGTAGTCAGTTTCTTCTGATAAGGAACAGGTTATTGGAATGCTGTCATGCCTATTCACTTACATATGGTCTATGATTGATTCCTAAAATAGAAGAGTTGAATGGTAAGGAGCTCTGGTTGTAGAGTTGTTAAGCTTTCCCCCACTATCCAAAATCATTGGTTGGAACCCATCAGTTCTAGTCAAAGAATGATGGGGCAGTCAGTGTCTGTAAGTATTTGCAACCTTGTGAACCTGGTCGAGCACTGCTACTCTGTCATGTGGGATCACTATAAGTCAACATCATTTACATTACACAGAAACTGGTTTTGAACAGAAACTGTAACCAGAAAGGTCTAACATATTTGTTCTCTGGTCCTTAATAGAAAAAGCTTGACAACACTGGCCTAGAAAAAATGTTATAAATGGAGGAGACTTGGGTAGTCATCAGTGGATGCGGGAATGAGAAGGGAGCATTACAGCTGATTGTGATGATGTATAGACAACTCTTTTTAGAAGCGGTTCACCTATGGAAGGGTATGATATGTGAATATTATATCCAGAAAACTACTAAAAAAACATAAAAAAAGAAAATGATACCAAACTGGACTAAGATTACCAGGGGTGAAGGAGGAAGAGCTTTTGTTTGGGGGACATTGAATTCATTTTAAAGATGATGCAACAATTTAGAGAGGAATGACAATAAAGGTTGTACAACATGAAGAGTATAATAAGTGCAACTGAATCATACATGTAGAAATTGTTGAACTGGTGAACGTTTTGTGTATAGTTTTGGCAATTTTAAAAAAATCATGGATAATGTGTATGGATATAAAAGAAATGTTCTGAAATTGATTGTGGTAAGAATTGTACAACTGGTCTTGATAGGGTCAAACGGCAGAATTATATGAAAATTGGATGAAGTGCCAATAAAGGTATTTAAAAAAGAAAAATGTAATAGAAATGTCCACATGTATTGAAATTATAATCCATTTTTTTCATGCCATAAATATAAAGAGACCTTCATGGTTCATTATACTTTGGAAAGAATTTTCTAACACAAAGAAAGTACCCTAAACCAAACACGCAAACTACTGCTTAATTTTTTTAAGAAAAGAAAAATTTTGTCAAAATCTAAGTTTCAGGTGATCGGTTGAGCCCCGGTGGCCTAGTGGTTGTGCGCACGACTGTGGCCCACTGGGTTGGAGGTTCAAATCCAGTAGCACTCTCCAGGAGCAAGGCTGGGCCTCCCATTTCCACCACTGGAGGCAGTGATGCCCTCTGTCCGCCCCCCCCTCCAAAAAAAGGTGATCGAGAGCTGCCAGAGACACATAAGAACCAAATTATAACAAAAGCAAACCTTTATTGGGGAGGTACTTAACCAGGGCGACGAGGTCCCACAGTACACCAGGTCTGGGACCTAGGGAGTAGTGCCCAGTGAAAAAATGGTGGAGTTTCTATAGTCGGAGTAAATAGTTGGGGTGTTTGGCACCCATTTAAGGTAAGGCAACTGAAGGCATGTCCGGCTCCTGACGGAGTGCAGAGTGGGTTGTGCCAGAGCGGGTTGCAAGGTTAGGGAGGGCTGCATCAGCCAGATGTTTGGTCCAAGACAGTGAGGATGAACAACCCCTAATGGCCACCGCAAACCGACCTAACAATAATAAAATTGTAAAAGAAGCAATCCTAAAAAAAATTGAAATGAAATGTTACCAATATATCAATATACTGAAAAAGAGGTGACATTTCATGCATAAAATTAGAATAGGAAGCAGAAAAGAATATCCCGAATAAGAAAGAGCTAGTCAAATTTTCAAATTTGCTTGCTTAAAAAACTAAGAAACACATACCAGCTTGTGTAATCATGAGTTGTCCACAAGATCAAGAAACCAGCATCAGAAGATCCCCAAACAAACAAACAAGCAAAACAAACAAACATATTGTTGAGAACAAAGAGGTCAGAAATGAGACCCCCAAACCCAAATGTAGATAATGGGCCATGCCCTCACAGAAGTGTTACAAAAAAATGGATGAATCAACCAGGGCCCCATACAGCACCAATGTACACACTATTCCTCGGGTTCCTTGAGACTTCCTAACTCCCCACTCCTTACTACCCCCCTATCATGACCCCAGTTCTGCCTTCCATTACGGGCTAGACCAGAGCCTGTGCACAGGAACTGATAAGAGATAAGAGTTCACAAAACACGGAATCCAGGAAGAGGAATGAGAGTAGTGATTGGGCAGGGTAGGTGGAAGGTGGGGAGAGAGAAAGGAAGAGGGAACCGATAGAAATACGTAACCAACACATGACCACAAACACTGTCACCACCACCACCACAGCATGGTGGGGGATAGGGAGGGGGGAAACAGAAACCATGGTGGAAGGAAGATAGCGGTCGGTGTAAGATAGGAAAGTAATAAGAATTTATAATTTATTCAGTGGTTCAAGAGCATCGAGGGGGGATGTCAAAGGAGGAGCTGATAATAGGGGCTCAATAGAAAGTAAATGCTTAGAAAATAATGAAGGCGACATATGTATGAATGTGCTTGATACATTTGATGTATGGATGTTATAAGAGCTGTACGAGTCTCAATACAATGATCTTTTAATAATAAACCAAGCAATTCATAATAATAATAATAATAAAAGAAACAGGGGATCTTGTGACAGAAACTGTATCCTCCCCTAAGTCCCCTTTCCTCTCTTTTCTCTTTTTCTTTTTAACTTTAGATATAAGGAAGACTTCCCCAGGTAGCTTCTTCCTATCTGCTAGGTGAAACATAGATGGACATCCTTATTTATAGGAAGTGTAGCTCAGGAAGCAAAATAAAAGCCTCTATACTTAATGGCATCATTGAGCCTAGTTCAATTTTGAACTCCTTTGACCCATGCATCCTGCCTGCATCATGAGAGGATGAAAAAAGAAAAAAAAACATTGCATATGTTGTTTCGGCTACCTCTGACTCTATTTCTTGCAAGAAAATGAAAAAATGAATTATTTAGTGATTCAGAAAGGCTTAAAGATAGATTGTTTTCCCAAAAAGTAAAATATGAGATAGAGAGGCAGAGGAATAAGAAAATTAGGGAACTAATTCAAGAAGTCCAAAACTAGGTGATGTAGGTCTACATTAAAGAAAGAAAAGGGGGAAATTAGAAGAGAGGAAAGGAACAATTCAGGGAACCTTCAAATTGAATAATATGGCTTTTCAAATGAACAATTTCTCTGAGTGCTTAATATAACAATTTTTATAATAACAAGGAAAGAAAAAATAAAGAAAGGATTCTAAGAATAGAAAAAGGGAGAAATCGTAATATAACTAGAACCAGACTTCTCTGGAACAGCACATGATAGAGAATTACCATCCAAATGGTGAAAAGAATGCTTCATATCTAGAACAGCATCCAGATCACTAAATCACACCAATTTAACAAATAGTTGTTAAGTACTAGTTACTCTGGATGGAGCAGTAAAAAAACCACTAAAAATAGACCTGCTTTCATCAAGATTATGTTTGCGGGCTTAGACTATAGACCACAAAATTCCTCCAAACTCCCTGCCATTGAGGCAGTCCCGCCTCCCGGTAGCCCTACAGAAGTATGTAGAAGTGACCCACTTGGTTTTCTGAGACTGTAGCTCCAGGGGAATAGAGTTTTTCCACGCGCCATTCTTTCAAGGAGCAGCTTGCCTTTGAAAAACCCTGTTCTTGTAGTTGGCAGCTGAATGTGTAACAACTACCCCAAGGGTGCTCAATTTTCAATCAAACAGTAAACAATTCTGTGAAGGGGAATGATGACACTAGGGAGATGTGCACAGCTTAGAATAATCAACCATTTGAATTCAAAAGAGTAGAATTTGCTCGAGGCCTAACTTGAGAAGGTCAGACTATGTCTACATTCCATCGACTATGGTCTATATTCATAATAGCCTCTCTGTAGTGATAAGACAGGACAATATAGAGACACTACTTATACTATTTCTTCCCTGTTTATTATTTCCATCCCTCTTTCTGTGCCAACCCTCCTGGTATTCTGAACTTTATCTTAAAGCAAATTCTACCCTTTTGATCTGAAATGATTGATAATTCATAGGTGTGCATAGCTCCCCTACACTTGCAGAACTGTCTACTGTTTGCTTAAAAATTGAGCCATAGGGATGATTTTTTTTCAGACGCAAAGTGGGACTAAGGTTTCACTATTCTGTATATAACCAGTAAGGCTGAATTTGTTTTTTATTTTGAATTTTGCCTCACAATTTCTCTTGCTATATTCAGACTCTTCTATTGTGTTCTTTTTTAGAGAAGCAGAAAGTAACAATTGGGCATTACTTTGTTCTTTTTGTAAGATGAGATTTGTGTAGCCCATTAGTCCACTGGACTAATTTTTTTCCATGTGTCTCTCATATTCTTCATTCTTCTTCGCTCTGGATTGGCAGAGACTAATAGTGGCACTTTAAAGGGCCATTCACAAGCTTTTAAGATTCCAGTCACTACACATTATAGTAAGATATAGAACAATGTTTTTGTGAGCTATGTTCTGCCAATTAACCTTGGTGTCCCCTAAGACTATGATCCTCATGCCCAAGGCACTGTGATTCAAACTGTTTTATAGCTGGTCAAGTAGTTTCTTTAACTTTGCCCCCATTATTGTCTCTTTTATTCATGGATATATTTGCAAGGCAGATAAATACATATGTAAAAATACCCTTTCAAACTCATATAAATAGGTAGGTGAATAGGTAAGTTCCATTCTCCATCTCAAAATTGTTCAGCTTAGATATCTAGATTGTCTATCTAGATATCCAGTCATAGATTACTGTTATTGCAAGATTGTGTCTATCAAAGTATTTACCTTTGTGGAAACTCAGTGTCTTGCCCTTTCTTTATCATTTTTGCCAACTTTCCTCTTATTACTCTTCAACCAAGTTAATAACTGCCACTTGTCTGTCAGCTTGTCAGACTGTGGTTGTTCGCATGTTGCTGTGATGCTGGAAGCGATGTCACTGGTATTTCCAATTCCTGCCAGGTCACCCAACCCTAACAGGTTTCAACAAAGCATCCAGATTACTAAAACAAAAGAGGTTGGCAATCTTAGTGGAATTAGCTAGCTATACAAAACCTTATGAAGAACAGTAGAACATTGTCAGATAGACTGAAAACCTATGAATAGCAAAGGAATGTTATAGTGCCAGATGAGGAGCCCCTCAGATCAGAAGACACTCAAAGTATGACTGAGGAATGTAGAGTTGTTAATAATAGCATAGATGCAGTATAGCCTTCAGGAAATTCATTTGCTAATGAGGTACCACTAAGGAACAACTGCAAAAATCTATTAATAAACAGAACATGGAACTATGAAGACTGAATGTAGAAAAATTAGAATTTGTCAAAATGAAACAGAAAGCCTAAATATGGATATTCTAGGCGTTAATAAGCTGAAATGGACTAGCATTTCCCATTTTGATTCACACAATCATATGGTTTCCTATGCCAGGAATGATAAATTCAGTAGGAATAGTGTCACACTAAATGTCAAACAGGAAATTGCAAGGTCTATCATGAAATCCAATGCTATTTGTGATGGGATAACATCCATATTCATAAAGGAAATTCAGCTAATACATATATTATTCAAATTTAAAGCTAGTGATGAAGAAATTGAAGAATTGTAACATTTTCAGTCTGAAACCGATCAAATGTGTAATCAAAATGCATTGATCATTATTGATAATTGGAATGACAAAGTAGTAAGCACTAATTTGGAACACCACTTGGACAATGTAGCTTTGGTAAGTGAACAGAATTTGGAGAATGTATGACAGAAATTTGTATGACCAATTACTTCCACCTTGAAGATATCCTTTTCAATAACATAAAAGTCAATTGTACATGTAGATATTGCCAAATAGATTACACAGTAGTTAAGTTGATTACATGTGAAGGAAAATATGATAGAGAAGCTCAATATCAGTAGCCAACACCAGGCCATGGGCTAAATGGAACATCAATTGCTCATCTGTAAGTTCAGATTGAATTTGAAGATAAATTTTTAAAGTTCACGATGATGAAAATAAGACTGATTACAAGCTGCCTAAATTTTAAGAACATATCAATAACAGATTAGACTCATGGAACATTAAAGACTGGAGAGCCGACAAGTTGTGGATGACATAAAAAAATGTTGTGCATGAAGAAAGCAAAGGATAATTTAAAAGGCATGAAAAGAATGAACAATTCAAAGTGGATGTCAATAGACTCTGAACTTTGCTCTTGATCAAAAGGAAATAAAATAATGATGAAGTAGAAGAGTTGAAGAAAAGATTTCAAAGGACATCCCAAGAAGACAAAGTATTATAATGAAATTGGCAAATACCTGGAGTTAGAAAAGTGGAAAGGAAGAATACACTCAGCTTATCTCAAACTGAAGGTCAAAAAATCCAAGTCTCAACTTGAAATTGTCGAGGATTTTTTGGCAAAATATTTATTGATGCCAGAAGCAGCAAAGTATAATTAATGAAGTACACAGAATCACTTTGCACAAAAGAACTGGTCCATATTGAAGGATTTCAAGAAGGAACCTATGATCAAGAACTGAAGGTAATTAAGGAAGAAATAAATCCAAGCTGCCCTGAAGGCAATGGTGAAAATCACAGCGCCAAGAATTGATGGAATACCAACTGAAATGGAAATACCAATGGACATATTCCTTCACTTCTGCCAAGAAATTGGAAGATAGTTTCCTGACCAACTGAATGTAAGAGATCTACATTTATATTTACTCCAATGACAGGAGGCCTAACAGTATGCATAAATTATTGAATAATATTCTCTCTATCACGTGCAAGTAAAAGTTTGCTGAGGATCAGTTAACAACAGTTGCAGTAATACATTTATAGGGAGCTTCCAGGTAAACAAGCCAGATTCAGAAAAGGACCTGGCATGAGGAATATCATTGTTGATTTCATATGACTCTTGGCTCAAAGTAGAGAACACCAGTAAAGATTGTTACTTGTGTTATACTGAGTTTGCAAAGACATCTGACTGTGACCAAAGCAAATTATGGATACCATTGAGAAAACAGGGAATTCTATAGCACTTCATTGTGGTCTAGGACAAGATACACATGGACCACAATGCAAACTTTTAGAATAGAGCAAAGGAATCCTGTGTGGTCTAAAATCAGGAAAATCTGGAATTTATCTTTTTGTTCTACTTATTCAAACTATATGATGAAGAAATAATCAGAAAAGCCTGACTAGAGGAAGAAGAACTTGGTATCATATTGGAAAAAGGCTTATTAATAACCTGCTTATGCATATGATACAAATTTGCCTGAGAAGATCTTACTGATGAAATAAAAAAAAATTCCCCGTTTCAGTATGAATTGAAACTCAATGTAAAGAAAACCAAAATATTCACAACTGGACCAATAGGTAGCATCAATATAAACAGTGGAAAGTCGAAATTATCAAGGCTTTTATATTACTTGAATATACAACCAGTGTTCATGGAAATAGCAGTCAATAAATCAAACAGCAGATTTCATTGGACAAACTTGCTGCACAAATCCTCTTTAAAGTATCAAAAAGTAAGGAGTGAAAAAAAATTTTTAAAAGTAAGGAGTGAGGTGTGCCTGATCCAAGCAATGGTATTTTTAATTGTCTCATATGCAGTTGGGATTTGGATAAAAACACAAAAGAATTAAGACTAGTAATAGGAGTGGTAATACCAGGAGGGTGGAGGGATGGAGGAATAGAAAGGGAGAACCAACATCAGGGATCTACATGTAGCTTTCTCTCTGGGACACGGACAACAGGAAAGTGAGTGTTGGGACACATTGTACAGTGTATGGATGAAAAAAATAATCTGTAAATTACTAAGGGTTCAAGGGGAAGGGGGGGAGGAAGGGTAATATGGGGAGTTGATAATGGGGGCCTGGAGGGAGGGAGAATGTTTTGAGAGTGATGATGGCAATGGGTGTGTAAAAGTGGCCTGCATATAACTGATGTTGTTAGGGATTGTGATGGGAGTTGTATGGGCCCCCAATAAAATGATTCATTAAAAAAGGAGGAGGAAGGAAAGGGGAGTTTTTTTAAAAGAGGAACTTGTACCAAGGGCTCAAGTGGAAAATGTTTGGAAATGTATGTGGCAACATGTGTGCAAATGTGCTTGATACAAATGATGTACTGAATGTTGTAGTAGCTCTAAGAGCCCGAATAAAATTATTTTAAAAAAACTATTGTATTAGAGATGAATATTTCATGTGCAATGGGTAGGCTGTAGAACAATGACATTTGTTTCAGATGACTTACAGCCAGAATGCTTCCTAGAAGTGAAGATAGTGAGATTATGTACTTTGTACATGTTACTGGGTGAGACCAGTCCCTGAGAAAAAGGCTCCATGACTGATTAAGCAAAGGTACATCTAAAAAGGTGGTGGTAAAGTGGATGGACACAATGGCTTACAACAATGGGCTCAAACAGAACTACAGCTGTGAGGATGGTGCAGGACTGTGAAATATTTTGTTCTGTTGTGCATAGTATTGCTATAAGTTGGGACTGACTTCATGGCACCTAAAAACAGCAGCAATTCAATATGTGTCTATGCTGTAGTTAGTAATTACTCGTCCTTCTCTTTCCATCCCAGAGAATGGTTATTTCAGTGTGAAAACCTTTTCTTTACTTGTTAAAAGAGTGGTCTCATGCCATATTTACCCTTTTCTGCTTGACTAATTCACTCAACATAATGTTCTTCAGATTCATCCATATTATGAGTTGACATCATTTTTTCACATCGTGTAGCAGTATTCCATTGAGTTCATGTATCATAATTTGTTTATCCATTCTTCAATTGATGAGCATTTTACTTGTTTCTAAATGTTTGTTACTCTGAAGAGATTGGGTGTTTTGAGGAAATGGTTTGCAATTTTAAATTTGATGTTGAGGAAAGATTTTTTGCAGACAGCCAGGGATAGTGGAATGAATCCTGTGGTGGGAGCATGTCTGGAATGTCTCACTAACTTCTGGATTAAGCAGTATCAGCAAGAGAAAGAGTGGTAGGAGATAGGATTTTGACTTTTACTATGAGTGTGATGGAGAAACCTTTTAAAGTGAGAGGCATATCTGACATAGGCTTTAAAAGGATTACCCTAGCAGGTTTGGGGAAAAGTTAATGAAATGGACAAGGGTAGCAGTCTGTTAGAGGTGAGCGCAATAATCAGTGTGAGAGATACTGCTGGTTTGTAGCAGAGCTCTAACGGGGCAGGAAGCACTCAGATTGTATATCTATGTTGCAAGCCTATAAAGTAGAATGCAGTAGGTTGGGAGAAGAAGGCACATTCATGATACAGTCAGACATACTTCCTGTGTACATTTTCTGAAGAAGTTCCTGGAAGATGTATTTAGCCAAAGGGAAGCAGAAACCTGAGAAGGCTAATGAGCAGTTAGAAAAAAAAAAGAAATACAAAACAATGATAAAATCAAGCCCCAGAATGGCAGGGGTGCACAATTGAAGGAGAGCAATAGTGAAGCCTGAAAATAAGATGGATAGCTGGGAAAGGAATTGATCTGAAAAAAGCCTTTGTAAATGCCTGCATATGCAGAATTATATTTGATCATTTGAGGAGGATTAAAAAGTTGCAATAGGCTTGTAAGATATCTGTAGGGTTTGGGTGGTTTTTTTTTGAGGGAGGAATAGTCATATTTAGAAAATATGTAATGAAATAAACTAACAAAATAACAAGATCATTATTAATGTCAGGAAAATGAAGAGTGATATGGGAAAGGAAGTGTAATATCTGCCTACATAGAAAATATTTTGAATAATTATATTGAGAAAGTATGAGGAGGAAAAACCTTCCATTCCCATCACTCTGTGAGTGGTCTTTTTTTCTTAGAGCACTTATAACCCTTTATCATCACATCTCCACTTCAATAAAGTGCTCAAACAAAGCCCATTGCTATCTTGTCAGTTTCGACTCATGGCAACCCTGGGTGTGATTGAGTACATTCATTCCATATGGTTTTGTAAGTATAGATATTGTCTCTCTTGTTCTTCTGGGTTCCCAGTACCTAGAAAAACACTAAGCACATATTAGGCACTCCGAAAAAAAGTAGTAAAGAAACAGATGTTAAAAACAAAATCAACCTTGAAATTGATTCCAGCTCAAAGTAATCCTCTAAGTCCGAATGGAACTGCCCCTGAAGGTTTCTGAGGCTGTCAATCTTTACAGGAGCAGACAGCCTCATCTTTGTCCTGCGGAACATCTGGTGATTTTGAACCAGAGACCTTGCAAAAAGCAGAAAAATACATAGTCCTCTCTGCCACCAGGGCTTAAATGTTAAAAAAGCAACAAGGGAAGGGTCTGCAGATGAGACAGCAAGATACAGTTGTTTGTGTTTATTCATTAAAAATATGGAGATACATGGCATGGGGGAAAACATAGAAAGACATTGCATATTGCTTCTTTGTAGTGAAAATAGAATGAGGAGTAAATTAGGAAATGGGAGTGGGAAAAATTAGAAGATGGCTTTCATTCAAAACGTTGTAGTACTTTATATCGATACGCATCTCTTGCCTGGATTATGATAAAATGAATGATACAATTCACATTGGAGCAGTCTAACAACTTCTAGGAGACCTGTATGACTTATTCAATAAAAAATGACAACTAAAAATGAATTTGGAATTTTGTTAGATTTCTATGTTGCTAATAAAATACTAAGGTCTATATTTATCAAAGATCACCCAATATGGAAGTCTTTTTATTCCTCCTACCATGGAAATTCAAGTAAAATAATGATATTAATAGACTTCTGATAAAGAATATATGTTACATCGATGATATCCAATGATATACATGTAATTAAACCTGAAGGCTATTCATTTAAGATTACAACAAAATTTTGTGGCAAAAGTGTATAGTCATATATATTTATTTTAATATTAAGTTGAGATTCAATTAGATTAATTATAATTTTTAGTGACTAAACTTACTCCCTGATAAAATTATAAATGATCTCTTACTCACTTAAAATTTTGGAGTTTTTTAATGATGTTGTATATGCATTATCTAACAAGATCCTCTCAGCAGTCATAGGAAAATAGTATAATAATATTTAATCCCATGGAGCTTGGAATAAAAAACAAGTTTGGGCTCACATTTTGGCTCTGCCATTTATTTATGAAACTTTGATAAAAATTGCATTTTTTTCTTTTAGCAAGTTTATTTTAATTCTTAGCATAGCTATGTGATTGATAATATGAGACCCAAACTACAAAAATCATTGAAGTTGGAAGGTTTAAAAAAGGTAATGTAGAAAAGGACATATAGCAATTGTACACAGTAAATGGATGATAAGTGACATTACAAAAGCCTTTTTATATAATTAGGGAGAGACAGTTATTACAAAGGTTGTTATTACATGTGGAAACCTAGTCTCAGAAATTGTTCAGAGAAAAATTCAGCAAAGCTTCAAGGCTGAAGGAATAGACTCTCCACTTCAGGAATTAGCCTAGAAAAACAATAGGAACAGAACCCACACATTGTAAGGGACAGTGACATATGATGAGCCCCTCAGGTGAGAGGGCCCTCTCCAAGTAGAATTGACCTGATTAAAATAGGATCTTTATTTGCTCATGGGGCATGCCATAAAATGAAAAAAGAAATACCCATGCACATCAATTAATAATCAGAATTTAGAGATGTTCAAAGTATGAATCTAGGAAAATTGGAAGTTGTGAAAAATGAAATAGAAAGCAAAAAGTCGACATTCTAGACATGAATAAGATGAAATGGACTGATATTGGTATTTAAAATCATAAACCCATAGGATCTAATCTGGGAATGAAATAATCAAGAGGAATGGCGTTGCATTCATTGACAAAAAGGACATTTCAAGATCCTATCTGTGATAGGATGATACCTATCTGCATTCAAAGAAATCCAATTGTTGCAATTATTATTTTAATTTATCCACCAACCACCAAAGCAAGTGATGAAGAATTGGAACAATCTTATCAAAATCTTCAGTGGGAAATTAATCAAGCATGCAATCAAGGTGTATTGATGATTATTGGTGATTGGAAAGCAAAAATTAGAAACAAAGGTAGTTTCAGAAAAATGGCCTTGGTGACAGAAATTAAGCTATCACAAGATAGAATTTTACAAGACCAACCGCTTTTGTCAAAAATACCTTGCTCCAATAACACAAAGGATGACTGTACACATGGAATCCTCAAGATGAAAGACACAAAAATCAAATTTACTATACCTGATAATGAAGAAAGTCAATATCAATAACTAAAAGGAGACTAGCGCCTGACTGTGGAACAGACCATCAATTGTTCGTATATAAATTCTGGTTGAAGCTAAATAAAATGTATTTATAAAGTCCATGAGAACTTAAATATGACCTTGTGTCTACGCTACCTGAAATATGAGAACATTTCAAGACCATATATGATGCATTGAACAGTAATCACAGAATACAAGAACAGCATACATGAAGAAACCCAAAGGTTAATAATAATAGCAATACATAATAACAAAATAATACATGGCTTCTCATCTCCAGGGCTCAGGGTCCATCAGCAGTATCCATTGGTGGTGGAAGCATCTCAGCACTGGCAGGGTCTCTCTGTGACTTTTCTGGCTTCAGAGGTCTGATTCCATCGGGGTAAGGTCATGTGGCTTCTCTTCCGGCTCCTCCAGTTACTCAGACACTGCCATCTTGTCTTGTCATTCCAGCATCTCCCAACAACTGAGGGGATGGTCTTTCATCTCCACGAAGGAAATATCCCGAGAATTCCCAGAATTCTCAGAGAAAACCATGCCCACACAGAGGTCTCATTGGCTATCTCCAAATTGACAGGGTAGACTCTACCCTTACATTCCCAATTGTGAAATTGGCACATGAGTACATGACTCCCACACCTATCAAAAGTATTGCAAAGGATGTCACCTTGACAACTAGGGTGAGCCTGCCCTAAACCATGATGTTTTCAATCACTTCAAATGCATGTGAAAGTCGGGCATCGCATAAGGAAGACTCGAGAAGAATTGTTATGCTTCACTTGTGGTGCGGACACAAAATGTTGGAAATACCATGGGCTGCCAAATAAACAAACTCACTGCTATGGAGTTGATACCAACTCAAAGTGACCCTATAGGACAGGATCCTAGAGCCCACGACGGTTTTCTGAGGTGATTTCAAACTTCATACATTTTGGGTCATAACCCAGCACATAACTGGTATAGCATATATAACCACTATGCTCCTGAGCTGCTAAAAGAAGAAACAAATCTGTCTTGGAAGAAGTACATCCAGAATCCTCTTTAGAGGCAAGAATGGCAGGACATCCTCTTACCTACTTTGGACATGTTATCAGGAGAGACCAGTGTCTGGAGAAAATAGAAGGACAGCAAAAAAAGAAAATGATCTTTGCTGACAGGTGGCTGCATCAATGGGCTCAAACATAAAAACAATTGGAAAGATGGTCCAAGACCAGGAAGTGTTGCATTGTTTTGTACCTTGGGTCCCCATGTGTCAGAATTGATTCCTGGCCACCTAATGACAACAACATAATCTTCAGATGGCAGAGCCTAAACAAAAACCCAGTTGGTTTTACTGTTTCTAGACTGTCCTTACTGTTGTCTTTTAATTCCTTAGGAAATTATAGCCTTCTGAGTTGGGAGGGGAATCAGTTGTGAATCAGTGGCTTTGAGATCCAAGTTGGTGCTGTATGATTCATTTGACTCCTGGAATTGCATGTTCTCTTTCATTTTCTTTTTTTTCCTCTCTTTTAGGTGAGGAAGAGGCATTTGTGTGATTTTTGAAGACCTTTGGGAAAGACCACAATCCTATGACCGCCTTTTGTCCACCTGAATGCTGACTTGATCTTTTTCTAACCAGTCATCTGATCTCTGAAGGCATTTTAAGCCACTGTTCTTCTTTTGTCCCATTCCCAAGCAACAGTCCCTATTTGAGGATTTCCCAATGAAATCTAAGGTTAATTATGCCAAAGTATAGTGCTCCCTTTCTTTTTTATATTCAAAACTATGGGATAGGAATTCTAGTTACATGGATAAATTGTTCATTTTATTTACATTGAAATGAAGTGAAGTCTAAGGGGACTCTTTCCATATTACTCCCCAAACCCTAACATCTTGACATCATCTCAGTTATCCTTCCAAACATACTCACTGCTAGGAAGTTGATGTCACACTACAGCAAATCTAGGGGACAGAGCAGAACTGTCTCTGGAGCAGCTGGCAATTTCGAACTGGCTAATCTTGAAGCTAGTTGCCCAATGTGAACTCTTATTATGCTACCAAAACTCTTTATTCCCCTTTTTTGGTTATCTTAGAATAGCAGAATTTATGAAGTGTTTTGGTTTGGTTTTGTGCTTTTTTAGTGCTGTTTTCCTCAATCTGCAGCATACCTGCCTTCTACTGACAAATTGCTGGCTATGAAAAGAAGTCCCTGTGGTACCACGGGATCAGCATTGGGCTGCTAGTTGCAAAGTTAGTGGTTAAAACCTATGCGCCATGCCACATATGATGAGGCTCACCTCCTCGTTAAGATATCCATCCTAAGGACCCTCTTAGAAGTCACTATAGGTTGGAACCAACTTGATAGCAGGAGTTGGGTTATTTATCCTTAAGTGTGTGTTGTGCTCTTTCATCATTCTAACAGCTACCATTAAGTAAGAACTTGCTATGGGTTGAGACCTGTGTGCCAAACATTACAGAGACAATATCGTTTAATCTTCTCAACAATTTTGTAAGGCAAGGAAGGGCATCGTGTGACTTTGAATCAATTTTTGACTTAGTCATTCCATATGACAAAGTATAACTGCCTGTTGGGATTTTCTTGGCGATAAACTTTACATGTCCTTCTCTCACAGATTCATTGTGTGGATTCAAAGTACCAGTTTTTTGATTGCAGCTGAGCAGGTGACTTCTGTGTCACCACCAATCCTATGAGTTGCAGTTATCAGACCCACTTCATAGAAGAGAAAACTGATGCTCACAGAGTTTGGAAAATTGCACCGTGATTCATTTGAATTCTAAGCTCACCCTCTAACCATTGTCATAACTTGAAATTGGAGTATGATAGATGTTTGGAGGTATCTATTCTTTATATTTCGTTTAAGCCTAATTTGATGTTTTACTCATTTTAGTTTTGAAATGGCTAAAGGTTACTCTTTGAAAAATGTACCTAGAGAAAATAATATCCTATGCTCTTGAGCTAAAGGATTATCATCTATCAAATGCTATGCAGGATCAGGGTTACCAAGACATTGTTGGACTGCAGCTGCAAAATAACAGGAATGATGCAAGAAATAGCTGCAGTTTAAATTGCAATGTGGTGCCTAAAATCTTTATGAGTTTAAAGGAAATATTATCCTACTTTTTCCCCACCCCTTTCTTATCCTACTTCTTTATATAGTCTTGTTACTCCAGGAAAATTGCTTGCTGTTTTATGCAAATAATAAAACTGAGGATTTTTTCAAATTTCCCAGGTCTTTTCTGAATAAAAAGCTTAAATGCTATAGTCTCTTTGAGTGTTCACAGTGTTGATACTACTTTCTCACAAGACTACCTTGCCTGTTACCACATCCTTTACTAGATGTTCTCCTTCACTTATCTCTCCTCCCCATTCTGTCTTTCCTGGAATGACATTCCAAATAAATTAATACCATCCAAATACTTATGTCAATATCAGTTTTGGGGGCAAACTCACTTAAGACACATATCTGAAGAATAGTCCCTCTAAATAATTGAACAATATGTGGGCTGGGGAATGTTTTAAATTTAAGGCAAGAGTTATCAATGATTGCTACAGCTAATTTGTAAAAGTTCAAAGCCTAACAATATATTTATGCAGTCTCGAAATATCACTAAAAATCACTCAAAGTATTCATTGTAAAAGGGAATACAGTAACTTTCCAGTAAAGAAATACGGCAAACACCACCATTATTTGGTACACAGAATATTGTTCCTGAATTATCCCGATGAGCCGCATTTAATCACATGAATTTCTAAAAGCAAAGAACTTTTCTGGTTATGGTTATGGGGAGATATAATTACAGAAAGATGGTCACAGGGATTCGAAGTTGCTACCTTTGAAGTTGGAAGTAGCCTACACATCTATCATCAGTAGAAGAATGACTAGAGAAACATTGCCACATTCTTACAATGTGATACTCTGCTTCTCTAAAACACAACGATGAAAGCACAAAGCACCTGGATGCAAGGATGGAGCTGAAGAGTATCCTACGAAGTGAAATTAGTCAATCACAAACAGACAAATATTGTATGAGACCACGCTTACAAAGAAAACAAAATCAAGACCAAGACTTTCACCCCTAATGGAACAGGAGGTTGTCAATGGGTGGAGGACAAGGTTAAGGAGTTGCCAAAGCCAAGTGGATTATAAAATGGAAAAAAAAACATTTATTTCTATATTTATAAATCATTTTATTTGAGGAGGAAAAACTTTTATTGTGCCAGCACTCGGCTCAGAGAATTCTTATCTGGGGACTGAGTCCGATGCCTGGGGTCTTGAGGACTTTGATGGGGAAGGGCTTGCTCCCATGCAGCTGTTGGAAATTGGCTGGCCATCAGCTAGCACACTGGATACAGAAGTCAAACCAGGAGGGAGGTCACAGAAGTGGAAGGGTGGGGGCTGTTAGGGGCTGCCCTTGCACATTCCTTTGAGGCTCTTTGTCTCTGGAGCAGCTCCTGGCCCTGCCCCCAATGGAGGGAAGAGGAAGCAATGGGCTGGAAGGTTGATAGGAATGAGCCAGGGAGAAGGGGGAAGACAGTGATCCACAAGCAGAAGAAGAGAATTTAAAGGACTGTGTGTGGTGGTGGGGGGGGAGGGATGCGTCAAGGAGAGGAGGATCGGTAAACTTATGAAGGAAGTTGATAAGAAGTTTAAACTTTTGAATACAAAATTGATGATCTGCAATTCAACGCCCCCCCGACCTAGGCCCCAATTTTAAAATTGTTCCAAAAGAGCCCAGGAATGTGAGAGGTTTCTAGAAACTGGAAAAGGCATGGAAATGGATTAACCCATAAGTATATAGAAGGAAGCGCCGTCCTGCTGACAGCTTGATTTCAATCCAGCGAGGCTCATGTCAGACTGTGAATTCTAAGGAAATAAGTATGTGCTGTTTGAAGAAACCATTGAGTGTGGTCATTTATTATAGTGGCCACAGGAAGCAAGCGGCCAGCATTAAACCACACTCGCTGCTGTTGTTCTGTGCTGAGAGTCTACTCGGCCACATAGAGACCATATCAAAACAGAAGGAAACACGTGGGTGCTGCATCCTCCTCATCATTGTCCTTTCGCCTTATCCCAGCATGGCAACCATGTGTCAGTTCAGCTTCTTGAGGGTCTTCCTCTTGACCATCACTGACGTCTTGCTCCAGGAACTGCGCACTCGGCACAGCACGTCCAACGTAGCAGAGTGTCTCTGTGCTCACTTCAAAGGAGCACTCTGGACAGGATAGACCTGCTTGTCCTTTGAGCTGTGCACGGTACTTGCGATATTCTCCTCCAACACCACAATTAAAGACAAATTCTTCTTCGGTCTTTCTGATTCAATGACCAACTTTCACATGTATAGGAGGCAATGGGTCAGGGGTATCTTAGTCCCCAAAGGAACAAAGTCAACAACAGTAATTAAGGGGAAGGTCAATGTGTGATACCCTAAGACGAATATCACACCCAGGGTATTTCAACTATAAAATGCAACAAATGGAACCTCTTTATAAGAAAACCTCAGGGACTGAGCCCCGGTGGTGTAAGTGGTTAAGTGCAGGACGCAGCCCGCGGGCTTGGCGGTTCAAATCCAGTGGTGGCTCTCAGGAGCGGCACTGCATAGTGCCCACAACCACCAGAAGCAGTGATGCCCGTCCCCCCTTCCCAAAAAAAAAAAAAAAAAGAAAACCTCAGATAACCCAGGATGAGGAACATTTTATAAAATGAACTTTACTCATTAGAAAAGTAAAAGAAAAATAAGTCAAGATCGTGAAAGGAAAATGAAGGAATATTCCAGAATGAAGGAGGTAAAGAGATATGATAAGTTTGGGCAACATGTGCTCTAGGAGTCACTTTCCTTAGAGAGGACATTATTGGAACAATTACGGTTTTCAGATAAACTGATAGCATTATATCCATGGCAATTTCCCTTTTGATAACTATACACTGGTTATATAAACAACTTTCCTTTACCTTTTACCCCTACACACAGTGTAGTATTTGAAGTGAAAGGTAAGAATGGCTGCAACTTACTTCATAGCAGTTCAGAAATAAATATGCCTGCCGGGAGAAAGATGAGCAATCATGTCAAAAATTTGAAGAATCTGAGTGACGAATATAAAAGAATTGTTTGTACTATTCTTACAACTTGTCAGTGTCTGGATCTATGTCAAAATATTTTTTCAAGTCAAGTTTTGTGCATATTAATTGATGATAAAAACACATGTGATACCATAACATGGGGCATTAGGGATGATCAAGATGCATTCTAACCCTTCAAATTTAAAATGTTTAAATTAAGGTCCTTCCACAAATATATTTAATACTATCACATGCCAAGCATGCCTCTGCATTAAAAATATAACTGTGCCAAAAGCAATCAAACATCACAACTTTCATAAAGCCGATATTTGGGGAAAGCTTAGATATTCTTATAGTATCAGTGAAATGGATCATTTCACAAGTTCTTAATTGCATTTTTGGTGGTTTGAAATATTCTTCCAATGGAATTAATTCTAAACTGTTTGAGATGCCATGTCTCAACCCAGTAGCCATAGCTATGACTTAATTTGAATCATTTATAAGACAACCCAATAACCATAAGTATGACTTAATTTGAATCATTTATAAGACAACTAGTACCTTACTTTTGACTTTTTTATTCAGAGACAGAAGACGCTTCTTCCTGGTCTTCTATGTCAAAAACCAGTTAATATCCAATTGATTTGGGTTCATAGTACCCCTGTCGTGGGGAACAACTCGGTCCCACAGGCTTTTCATTGGTTTACTTTTCAGGAAAAATAATCATCAGCCCTTTCTCGTAAGGCGCCTCTGGGTATACTGGCATCTCAAAATGTCTGGTTGGCAGCCTTATCCAACCTGATCAACACCACTGTTGGGTTAGAAGTTGAGAGTTTAATACATCACGCCACCCAGGGACTACTTGCTAGAATTTCCCTGGGTTGGTGTGAGGTCCAAGAGTAGCAGCTAACCCATTTGCCAGAATGCAATTCTTAGACGACACAACCTATCCGATGTTTCTTGCCTATAAACCAGGAGCAACAGCTCGCAGTTGCCGCTTCTTTTTCTTGGCCATTATTATTGAATAAGAGTTATGGTGGTGAAATGGACTGAGGGTTAGGCAGCTCACCCCATGGTTCAAATCCACCAGCCACTCTGTGGGGGAAAGATGTTAAAGAGTTGCAGTCCTGGAGACTCAAAGGAGACATTTCTATCCTGTTCTGCAGGGCTGCCGGAGTCAGACTGGAGTTGATGGCAGGGAGTTTGGTGTTTGTGTGATCCCAATGTGTAACTACTCTGTCCTCCTACTCTGTCCTATAGTCATTATTATGAAATGATTGTTTTTTACCCATCACGTACAATGTAAACAACTACTTGAATGTGGGGGGGTTTCCCCAAACTTAATGCAAATTCCATTTTCAAAATGCACTGCAAAGAAAAAGCATCATAGCTTGATATGAAGAAGGTATCCATAATGGAAATCTGGGGTGAAGATGCCTCAATGAAACATGGGTTGATGGATGAAGATACTAAGGGTTTTTTGTTTGTTTGTTTGTCTGTAAAGGACAAAACTCCCAGAGAATAGTCAGCTAAGTGAAGTGCAAAGAGAAGGTTATGGTCAGAAGAAAGAGGCCAGGACTCCAGATGGCACACAAAAAGATGCTTGTATCTCCTTGTCTGCTGACAAGCTAAAGGCTTTGATGCTTATTTTGGATCACAAGGAGCTGAAACTATTGTACTTTACTCTCAGACATGGAGTACATCAGCTCCCCCCACCAGTGGGATTAGGCTTATATGTAAATTTAGGAAGGCCAACTGGTGCTGCAGATTGTGCTGGACTACTAACCTAAAGAAGGACCCCTAGTGGCACCTTGGTTAAAGCACTTTAACTGTAGCTTCCCTTACAAACAACAATCTTGGAAATTCTGCGGGGATAGTTACAGTCTGTCTGCTATGATTTGGAATTGACTACACTGCAAGTGAATTGTGAAGTCTAGGTTCTAGAACGGATATGAGTTGGGCTGTGCACCTCGAGGTCAGCAGTTTAAAACCACCAGTTTCTCCACAAGAGAAAAATAAGTCTTTCTACCCCAATCAAGAGCAGCAATCTCAGTTTTACTCTGTCATATAAGGTTGCCATGAGTTGGAATCAACACAATGGCAGTGAGTTTGTTTGTTTGTTTAGGTGTTGCAATGGGTTTCATTTGGGGGGCAGGGTTGAAGGTGTGGTACTCACTTAACGATTGGCAGTTCAAGCCTACTCTGCAGTGTGATGGAAGAAAGGCCTGGTGGTCTAGCTGCAATGGTTTCTTATTATAGTTGTAGCATACATAAAAGTCAGCATGGTGGGATGCTCCTTTAACCAAGGAGAGAAATGTATTACTTTCAACATTTGACATGAATGTGTATGCCATTTCTCTGTTCATATCACTGCTCTCTCCCCCAGGACAGAAGCCTACTCTTTAAATCCCCTGAATGGCAAAAAGTGATCATCAGCATACTCATTGTAAAGCATTAAAGGTCTCCTTCAATTTTTTAAATTAATAAATCATTTTGATTACGGACTCTTACAGATTTTATAGCAATCCATACAATTGTATCAAACATATTTATACAAATGTTACCATCATCATTTTCAAACCATTTTCTTTCTGCTTGAGCCCTTGGTATCAGCTCCTCTTTTTTCCCCTTCTTCCCTGACCGCTCACCCTCAAGGACCCCCAATAAATTATAAATTAATATTTTTATATCTCACATAATCCGCTGTTTCCCTTTGCCCACATTTCTGTTGGTCATCCTCTTGGTGGGGAGTGTTATATGTCAATCACTAGAGTTGGTTCCCCGTTTCTCCTCCTCCTTCCCCTTCCTTCCTCCTAGCCCTTATGGTATCACTGCTCTCATTTCTGTGGAGTTTATCTGTCCTGAATTCCATGTGTTAAGAGCTCTTATGTGTACCAGTGTACATGGTCTGGACTAGCCATATTTTTAAGGAGGAACTGGCGTCATGTTAGTTGATGGGGTGGGGGGTGCATTAGAGAACTAGAGGAATGTGGTGTATTCTGTTGCTATGGTGCACCCTGGCTGTCTCATCATTTCCTTGTGACCCTTCTGTGAGGGACTATCCACTTGTCTGCAGATGGACTTTGGATCTTCACTCAGACCCCCATAATTTGCATGAGTATGTTGGTTTGTTTTGAGTCTTCTGCTGCCTGATACCTGATTCCATTGACTCCTCATTATCACCCAGGCTGGTTTTCTTCTCCAATGTGGGATTTTTTGCTTCCTAGCTAGATGGTTGTTTGTTTAATTTCAATCATTTAAGACCCCTGATGCTATATATTTTAATAGCCAAGCACCACTAGCTTTCTTCTCCACATTTGCTTATGTACCCATTTTGACTTCAGTAATTATCTTGTGAAGGAAAGCATCACAAAATTCCAGGTTATTAGAACAAAGTGTGCTTGTGTTGTGGGAGTATTTGAATTGAGACCCAATGCCCATATAATACTTAACATTTAAATATATGCACATAGACCTATATCTCTATCATTATATATTAATATATTTACATATGTGCATGCCTATGATTATGCCTCTATAAATGTCTTTAGTCTCCTAGTTTTTTCCTCTATTTCTTTTTACTTTCCTTCTATGCCACTATCTTGTTTGTCCTTCATTGGACTCTCAGTACTTTCTCTTGGCTTTATTGCACTTGATCAAACCCCATCAGTCAGTCATTCTACAGACTACTCATCATTGATTTTAGATCTCTTATTGTTTCATTGTCCCTGGGTTTGTTGGCGATCCACTCCGTTTCCCCACCTTCCCTTCTACCATGCCCCCTCCCCCCAACCAGCCATCAGCCCTGTTGTTTTCTCCCAAGGATTTGTTATCCTTCCTATCCTATATGGTTGGACTTCCGATTTTCAAAGGAAGAACCTGCATTGAAGTGAAGTTCACAAATTTACCCAAGGTCAACTAGCTACTGAGGGTTAGTTAAGATACATGGATAGGCACCAAAACCAAAGAACAAATCACTTGATGCTCACAGGGAGCTTATAGGATAGAATACAACTGCCTCATAGGATTTCTAAGTCTATAAGTCTTTCTGGAAAAAGGCTGCCACATCTTTCTCCTGCAGATTGACTGGTCGCTTTAGCTACTGAATTTTTGGTTATGAGTCTGGTGCTTCACTGCTCCACCAGTGCTCTTAAATGTATGCCATAAAGAGCTATACAAAGGTGCACACATATCTTGTACTCCACTTAGGCAGAACTTGTCCTAAGAACCTAATAGAAAACAAGTCAAGAGGGTCTCAGAACCATTGATCTGGGCTCCTGGCATATCAGCCTAAGAGTATACCCTATCTGTGGGTTTTCCTTACATGAAATAATAAGTCTGCTCATTGACTTTATTGGCATTTGATGCAAAGTTGCTAACATTTGCCACTGGAGTGATCCACTGGTTCTTTCCAGGTTTCTCAGCTTCTCTTTCTCCTTTGCAGAGCTGAAAATATAGATGGTATTCAAACATCTATACAGGGTTACAAAAGAGAATCATTTTTGCTCTTTCTTTTCATACCCCAATTCCCTAGTGTATTAGTGATATATATCAATATTGTATGGCCCTGAAGAAAGTTCTTTACTTATTATAGACAAGACCCCCTTCAAGCTATACTCTTTTTTCTGCATAATTCCATTTGCACAGCTCTCTATCAGTATTATCATATTTCTCTCACTTTATTTTCTGCTACATGATACGATAGTGTCTTATCATTCCAATAGCAAATCTGGGGGGGAGTGTGAGAAGCTGCTTTGAGTAAAAGCATATAAAGTTTTAATGCTTTTAAAAATTTTATTTTAGCTTGAATTCTTGGCTGGCATTGTTCTTACCAAGTTTTATTATATATTTTAGCCATTTTCAGTGATGACAAGACATCTCAGGGTGGAAACTTTTCATTGCAAAATTCCAATTCCAATACAACACCTAAGTGAAACCACTCACAGTAGGGTCAATTCAGAATCCTAGGAACCTTGTAGGACTGTACGGAGCAGAACTGCCCCGTAGGGTTTTCAAGGCTGTCGTCTTTACAAAAGCTGATCCAGTTTCTCCATGGAAGCAACTGGTGGGTTCAAACTGACAACCTTTCTAGTCACCAACCCAGCACTTAAGCAATGCATCACCAGGATCTTTGCTACCAGTACAAACCCACCTGTGTTAGTCCGTGTAGACTAGAGAAACACAATTTATAGACATGCATATGCATATAAGGGAGCAGTTTATATACAAGAGTGACTGTACATCATTAAAACATCCCAGCTCAGTCTAGTTCAAGGTCATAAGTTCGATATTAGTCCATATGTCCCATACCAATCCATAAGTCCTCTTCAGACACACAAAGCACATGAAATGATGCCAGAACAATCTCAGGCCAGTGGGTGCAGAGTCTTGTGTATACACTGATGGGAGAAGCATCTCAGCCCTGACAGTAATCTCACTGGGGTTTCTCAGCATCTCCTTACATGGCTTTTCCAGCTTCAGAGGTCTGGCTGGTTCCATCAGGGTAAGTCACGTGGCTTCTCCTCTGAGATGTCTCACAGGGAGTCAACTTTGTGTCCTATCACTAGAAGGTCTAGAAGGGACTGAGTGAAAAGACTCTCATCTTCAATATGACCTTATTTCTCAGAATTCTCTGGAGAGAGCCATGCCCACACAAAGGTCTCATTTGCCATCTCCAGATTGACACCCTAGACTTCATCCCTACACTCCGAATCCTGAAATTGACATGATTACATGACTTCCACACCACCACAAATTTAAGTAATTGAAGCAGCAATATAACCAAGAAATGTGTTGGTAGGGGAAACTCTTGGCTCCACCTCAAACCTATAGAATCACCAATTGCATGATCTGTGTTAACCAAGTTTGAGAACTGTTGATCAGAGGCAAAGCAATTAGTCATTGTTTTTTGGCTTCCAATTCTATTTAACTCTGCAAATCTCCTGGTTAGAACTCTGCAACTTGCTCTTAATTGGAGGTTTTGCTGACTTTCTGGATTTTATTATCCTTTGAGGAATAGACTTTTCTCAGTAGATAACATCTCCATCTTTAATTATTAGTGTGATTTAATTGCTTGTTGTAACTGCCAGCAAAAGGGAATCTCAAACTTTCCTTTTAGAACTTTAAAAATCCTCCATATGTCTCCCATTCACTTGTGCTTCTATGAACAGAAGATGCACACAGGAGATCAATCTGCTTTTCCTCCCTGTTGTTTATTTACTTAAGACAAATTGAGTTGCCATTTTTGTTAAAACACAAGAAATAGCTCAGAAGCACATGTATCACAAAAGTTACTTTTGTCTTCTTGCCACATTCCTAATAGGCCAACAGCAGAGTATGGAGTCATGTTACTAAATTGCAAACCTCTGGCATGTTGCCCACTGAAGATGTGAGCAGTAAATTCCTGTTATCAGGATTGACTTCTGTATTTCAGTCTTCAATCTGCTACATCCTGAGAACCCAACATATTTTCTCTGAACTACCAGTTTTAGTATTATACAGTCATTGATTTTACTTTTCCCGGAATGATTTGATCATAGTAACAATTTATGAGTGTGAAATTGAGGACAAATAGCCTCTCAAAGCAGCAAATTAATAGAGTCATACCTATTAAATTTAGCCATGTTTATTTTTAAGAGCCTCAGAATCAAGTATGTATGGATTCACTAGGCAACTGCAATTTACTTCCTATCAGACCTTTGAACATCTTCTTCCCAGCTAATTCATAGCCAATAAAGCCAGAATTTTAAAAAGGTGCATGTACCAGAACAGGAAAAAATGGTATCACACACAAAAAAATGCAATGTCCTTCCTAAAACACAAGGATGGCATGCATATTGCATAGCAACGCAATCTCTTGAAAAGCAGAGTGAGAAACCATGCTTCTCCACCCCAAGTTGACAGCCATACAAGCTGGCCACAGCCCGGGCAAGAATCCAATCTCTCACATCAAGCTCCTAAAAGAATTCACCAGGGTTTCTTTCAACCTGTCATTTTCCCTATTCTGCTTATTATTCAAGCACATCACAGTTATAAATTCAGATTTCTTCCAATTTCACAGTCTTGGCCATGACTGAACTACTTCGAATTGGTTCAAAGCACTGCTTACCTTTGCAGACTTCGAAGTCCATGCATGGCTACATGTTCCTACTGGATCCCCTCAACTCCACTCACTGCCACGGAGTCTATTTTGGCACCTGACTCTATGAGACAGAGCAAAACTGCCCTTCTGGGTTCCTGAGATTGTAGCTCTCTATGGGAGTAGAAAACTTTGGTGGTTTGGAGCTGCAGACTTTGTGAAGAGCAACCAGCTCAAGGTGCAACCACGTAAGGGCTCAGGGGTCCTCTAGTAGAGGATATGTGTGGTTGAAGGCTAGAGTATATATTCTTCATCTTCTTTTGCTTAATTAAAAAACAGTTAAAAGTGTACTAGACCTGAAATCCTAATATATGATTGCTGCTTCTTTATATATCATCTTTCTGTACTATATAACTTTACTGTCGCTATCATAGGAATGAGGAAAACAAAGGTTCAAAGAAAGTAATAGTTCAAGGGAATCCAAGACAGATAAAGGGCCAACAATGAGAGTAGAGATGCCAGGAGAATTAGGGGAGGGTGGGGTGGAAGAAAAGGGGAATTGTTCACAAGAATCAATTTATAACCCCCTGGGTGGCTGAAAAAGTGGATGAGGGGTGACAGAGGACAATGTAATATATGAAAATAATTGTGTATAACTTATCAAGATTTCGTGAGGGAGGACAGGTGGGAGGGAGGGGGAAGAAATGGGGACTGATAGCATGGGATCAATTGGGATGAGAATGTTTTGAAAATGCTAATGGTGACATATGTGTGTAAATGTGTGGATTATGAGAAGTGATGTAAGAGCCCCCAAGAAAAGTAAGAAAAATAAAATACCTTAACTGTTTATGTGACTTGAAAGATCAGTCTTTCTCCTGGGAAGCTGCTGGCGGTTTTGAACTCCTGATCCTGGAGCTCACACCCCAAAGGATAACCACTAAACCACCAAGGTTCCTCTGAGGATGGAAAGTACAGGTCAATTATAGGTAATACATGAAGTGCATTTTAGCATCCTGTAATAACGCCTCATATTTGATGAGCAGGCACCCTGTAGAATTTTCATTACACTAGGTTAAGTAGGTTGACCTCAAGGCATATCAACATTTTTAAACAGATTTAGAAATTATTAAGATTTAACCTCCCACAGGCAATTGTTGAAAGTTTTGTAAATAGAAATTTTCAAGTTATACAATAAATTTCTGTGTTTTCATGATCACAAGCCCTGGTGGTGTGGTGGTTACAATTTGAGTTGCGAACAGCAGTTGGAACCCAACTGCAGATCCTTTGGAGAGAGACCAGGATTTCTGCTCCTTTAAACAATTGCAGGATAGGACACTCACCAGGGCAATTCTACCTTGTCCATAGCAGTGGTTCTCAACCTTTCTAATGGCATGACCCTTTAATACAGTTCTTCATGTTATTCTGACCCCCCAACCATAAAACTATTCTTTGTGGCTACTTCATCACTGTAATTTTGCCACGATTATGAATTGGGCGACCCCTGTGAAAGGGTAGTTTGACCCCCAAAGGGTTCACAACGCACAGGTTGACAACCATTGTCATATAGGGTCCTATGTGCTAGCATAGACTCAATGGCAGTGAGTGTGGCTTGAGTTTAAAGATGACGTGGAAAACCATTGCAGAAACCTAACAGTAAGTAATACTTTACAGCCCGACATAAGAAATAGTTCTGATTTCATGTAAGAAGATTCTTGTGATTTACTTTAAAACCAACTAATAGAATACACTGTAATATTATTTTCATACAATGATCATCGTGGTTGCTTAAACATAAAAGAACATAAAAGGGGACAGCAGATGAAAGTTACATCAAGCTAAGATTTTCTATAGGGGTAATACATGAATATTTTAAAACATAAATATGGATATTTGTATTCATGTACATTATGGTGACAAAGGATAGCTTTATGAAAATACATAGGAAATCAAAAATTGCTATTTATATTTTAAACAATTAGAAAAAAATTTCAATTTTGAGAAATACTCATACGTATGTAAAACCTATGGGCCATTCTACTTTGTCGTATTGAATTACTATGGGTCAAAGTAGAATCGACAGTAATAATTAGGGTTCTTTTGCTTTTATATTTTGTTTTGTAATTTTAAAAACATCTGCCCATTGAATCGGTAAGTCCAACCTTGGCAGAGTGAGCCACAGCCTGTGATTGCGAAAATGCTATCATGAAAAGAATTGGACTTTTACCTAACATTTATACAGTGCTATCTCATTTTTTAAAAAGCATTTTTTACATGCTTTAGCAAGCAGTATATTTATTTTTAAATTGAAAGTGGACAATATGATGCTTAAGTTATTCTGATTTAATGTTCCCATTACTACTAAACAGAAAGCATTCTTGGTGTTTTGTGCTCTCACTGAAAGGTAATTTAGAAACAACACATACATGCAAGGAAATTGTGAAAAATATTTCTATCCAGGAATTTTTTATAAGGGCCTGGTCATTTATATAAATGCGTTGCTTATATACTCATTTGATAGACCAAATCATGAAGAGCATTATCAAAACAGAATCAGGAGAACAGTGATGTACTGGGCAAGCATTTATTTTATTTCAGTTTACCTTTGTGGCCATCGCGGATTTCTTAATCAAATAAGGTGGAAGGGTCCTGTCAAATGAACTTGTTAGCAGTCATTCAGTTAATGCACTTGATTCAATTATACTGGCATTATTACTGAATACTGAAATGACCTTTGGTACAACTGGTAATAAAAGAAGGCAAGCTTTCCATTTGAAACATAATGGACTTGATTTTTCAAGAGTAGGTAAATATGACTTAAACCTTATTTGGGTTTATGAATCAAATTATGTAAAGGGAAATGCATATCAAACATATTAAATACTTGAATTTTAGGATTCCAATGGCCTTTTACATTTATTTTCAGTATGTTTTACATTCCCTGAGCACATCCATCTGTGATAGTTAAGGTTATGTGTTAACGTGGCTGTGTCAGGATTCTCAGTGATTTGGCAGTTAAAATACAGTTATTCCCTGTGGTAGTTACATAATCTGTTGTCAATTTGAGAGGATTAAGAGTGAAGGGGCGGAGTTTACCCCGTCAATCAGACTGCAGTTAGATGACCTCATCTGGAGGTGCTAAGGAGATAAATATCTCTCTGGAGACAAGATGCAGGCCCGTTCCCTGGGAGACATTGCACCAGAAAAGACACATGGAGCTATGCTAATGCCTTGAGCTAGAGGAGCCACGTGGAAACCCCTGGGCTGGGATGCTTTCTCAATATTCAACTGCTCTTTTATATAAAGCTCTTATAATCATATGAGTGTCTCTGGATTTGTTTCTCTAGTCAACCCAGACGAACACACCTACGGAGTCTCTTTGAGTCAGAATTGACTTCTTGGCAGTGCATTTTTGTTGTTGCTGTTTTCATTTTATCTAACTTAAAAATTAGTAGTTAAGACATACTGTTGATTGTGGTTAAAGGACTCAAAAAATCAATCTCACTGCCATCAAGTCAATTCTGACTCAGAGGGACCCAAGAGGACAAGTAGAACTGCTCCCTGTTCATTCCTGAAACTCTAATTCTTTCCCAGAGTAGAAATCCCCATATTTCTTTTGATGACTGGCTGGTGATTTCAAACTGCTGGTCTTGGGCTTAGCAGCCCAACGCATAGCTCACTATGCCACCAAAGCTGTGATTAAGGTCCTGTGAAATTTTATTCAGAAAGGGCTGGTGACTAATAATTAGAATCCACTCAGAACTTCTCTTGGTATGTGTATTGGGAAGAAGTAGGGGCAGGAGGTATTGCGAATCTGGTGAACTATAAATACCACATCCAAGATAACCTTATGATTCCACTTTGTCACATAAGGTCTTTATTAGTAGGAATGGAGTTGATGGGATCCAACAACAGAAACTCTTGTACTAGGCCATTTTTGCTGCTTTAATCTTTCCCAAATGCCATTGTTACTGATTTCATTCTACTTTAAAGTGGTTAAAACTACACGTGGGATGAAGTGTCACTTTTAAGGATCAATAGTAAGTGTTCTACGAAAGAACCTGATGTGTAAAGATGATCTCTTAGGCTGGGATCTCTAAAAAAAACAAACCCAGTGAAATATACATAACATACATATTCACACATATAAATAAATATACACTGAACCAACTTCACTGTCATGGAATCAATGTCAACTTTTTGTAATCCTATAGGACAAAGTAGAATTGCTTTCGTGAGCTTTTGAGACAACTCTTTATGGGAGTAGAAAGTCCTGTCTTCTCTTGCTGCATCACTCCAGAGGCTGATCAATCCAAGATCAACAAGTAAGACAACTAGCTCTGAATTCAGAGGTGAATGTATCCAAGGTTAATAAGTAAAATGGCAAGCTGCTGATCACTCCCAATTTCCCAGGGAATACAGCTGGCCACTGGCTCAAGGTCAAGAAACTAGGTTTCTAATGATGAGTCAGATACAGGGTCCAGACTGGGTGAAAAGGAAGCAAGCTTTTCTACAGTGTCCATATTTATTGGAAGCAGGGCATACCTCCAAGAAAACTTCCTTTCAGTTGACAGCAGATTTCATCATGGAAGTAATTATAGTATATTAAATCTTTTCATGGGGAATGTAATAGACTGGATAGACTAGAGAAAAAATTCATAGACACTCTGATGTGTATAAGAAAGTGCTTTATATAAAGAGTAAGTATACATTAAGGAAACACCCCAGTTCAGTCCAGATCAAGTCCATCAGTCTGATATTAGCCCATATGTCCAATATCAGTCAAGATAATTCCTCTTCATACCACACAACACATGCAATGATGTCAAATGCAGGAAGATCACAGGCCAGTGGGTGAGAAGTCTTGTGGATCCAGTGGCAGTGGAAGCATCTCAGTGCTGGCATGTGTTTGCATGCAGATCTTCCAGCTCCAGGACCCTGGCTCCATCAGCTTAGCTCCATGTGTCTGGTCAGCAGGAAGAGGAAGCAGAGAGATTGTGTTTTGCCTCCACTGAGCTATTTATCTCCTTTGCGCCTCCAAATGAGGTCATGAAAGTGTAACCTGATTGACAGGCTATACTCCACCCCTTCACAAGTTGACAGGTGATTATGTAAGTGCCACAATAAGATAGGATAGTTTTTAAAATTAAAAAGCAAAAATTGAATGTTTATTATGTTCTAACAGCGCTCTCTACACTTAATAAATTCTGGAAAATTTACCTCAAAAATTTGGAATTCTGCCTTGGAACATATGAACCTGATCAACAACCCTACCAAGTTGAGCAGAATGACAGATAGTAGTTATTTATTAAATAGATACCCAGGGACATTCCCACCACAAGCAGGCCCGTGTCTGAATATTTCCCAGTTTACATGGATTACAAAGTCTTTATATTTGACTCTCACAACCAAACTCACTGCTTTCAAGATGAATCTGACCGTAGAGGACCGGGTAGTATTGCTCCTGTAGGCTTCTGAGACTTTAACACTTCTTTACTGGTTGCCACGCAGTAAGTTCCAACCCATAGTGATCCTTTGTACAACAAACCTGACGGGTCCTGAATCATCCTCACAATTGTTCTTATGCTTGAGCCCATTGTTGCGGCCACTATGCCCACCCATTTCTTTGAGGGCTTGCCTCTTTCGCTGCCCCTATACTTTACCACATATGGTGTCCAGGGACTAGAGTAGTGTTTGCTTAAAACTGTTGACATTCCAAGGGGAATTCCCATGGACAGAAGTAATAAGGGTTCTCTTACACACGTTGACACACAGCTGGCAATTTTCAGAGGTGAATTATATTACCCTGCCCATAGAACAAATTTGTCTTGGTAGAAGTACTGCCATTGAATGATCCTTTGAATCAAGGACGGTGAGTGTGGCAGTTATATAAACTACTGTCAACTTGAGGAGTGGGTAAAGTCTAGCCTGTCAAACAGGTCACAGCTTCATGACCTCATTTGGAGGCACAAAGGAGATAGATAGCTCAGTGGAGGCCAAACACAATCTCTTTGCTTCTTCTTCCTGCTGACTGACACATGGAGCTAAGCTGATGGAGCCAGAGCCCTGGAGCTGGAGGAGCCAAGTGAAAACCCACGCCAACACTGAGCTACTTCCACCTCCACAGCATTCACAAGATATCCCACCCTCTGGTCTGTGATCTCCTGCATTCGGCATTATTGCATGTGTCGCCTGAAATTGAAGAGAAATTTATAGACTAGTATCAAACATATAGACTACTCTTGCACTTATGGACTTGATCTGGGCTGGGATATTTTATCAATATGCACTTTCTCTTTTATATCAAGCTCTTTCTTATATACATATGAATGTCTCTGGAATTGTTTCTCTAGTCAACAGAGACTAAAACAGGGAGACATCATCTCACATATATGGGACATGTTTTCAGAAGAGACCTGTCCCTGGAGAAGGACATCATGCTTAGTAGAGTAGAAGATACGTCCTTGTCAAGATGAATCAACACAGTGGCTGCACTGATGGCTCAAACACAAAAACAATTGTGAGAATGGCCCCAGACTTGGCAATGTGTAGTTCTGTTGCACATAGAGTTGCTATCAATTCCAACCGACTTGAAGGGGGACAATAACATTACCCCTCGGTTGCAAAGAAAGGACTATCTCCTAAGGCTCAAAAGACTAGGGTTTACATTAAAAAATTAAGACTCCTCTTTAGCATTTCAAGATCCTAGTATTTGGTTTTGGCCAAAGTCAAAAAACCTGTTGTTGAAGACCAGACCTGATGTTTATTACTTGACTTATGCTTTCTGATTTGGGACCTTCAGAAAATATTAACTATGTTTCAGTTACTACAACCTTGATCAAATACATGCTATGGAAAATGAAAATATTAATGTAACTTCCCCATCCCTAGTCTCTATACTGGTCCTCTGTTCTCTCTACTGATAGTTTTCTTTGATCAAGATTTATAAATTTTGCATTCTATTGTCTCTATAGCTCCTACAATGGGTAAGTATGGATTTTACTATAAAACGAACATTTTCAAAACTCTTTTGTTTCTAGGGACCCTCATTTTCATTTTTTTTAATTGTCGGGATTTCAATAATATAGGAAGATATAAATTATTTTTTCTCTCCAAGCATAAAGCAACTGTTAGGTAGCTAGAGACAGGAACCTGGCTTGTTCCTCTACATACCAAGGCCCCCCTACAGGAAGTTGGAAGTCAGTAAAGGTTAAAGGGCAGGCACTCGTTCAGGCTCTGAGGCTGGGAAGCAGTACACCTGAGTGGGCTCAAACTAAGGCAGGTGGGCTTAATTCAGCCAATGAGGTCAACCCATACTGTCGCCCATGCTTGACAGCCAAGGGCCCTAAAGACCTGTACCTGGAGTCCACTGCTCTCTTTCCAGCTGCTCCTTGGCCTTACCGTCGGCCATGCTACAGTCTCTCTATCTGGCCTCAAGTCAAAGTCCCTGGATTTTCCCCAAGTTCTACACCTGTAAAACCTGAAACTTTTTTTGTCCTTTATAAAAACCCACTTGAATTATGAACCAGGATTCAGTGTGAATTCTTTCTCATGTGAAGCCAAAATCTGAGGTACTTCCCACCTGAGAAACCTAACACAACAAAGAAGTTTATGGTCTTCTACTTCCTGAGTTCTTTTCTGATGGAAAATTGATGTGGTCTTTTATTACAAATTTTGGAGTTACATTTCTCTCCATAAATAGATGTTCATTGGTCTGATTATTTCCTCCTCAAAGTGACGGAACCACTCTGCCTAGATTCCTAAAGAACTATTCTACGTTTTTATTTTATTTTATTTCAGTGGTGGAACTAGCACATGATGCTTTCCCCAATTTTGAATTGTTTTTAGGGAAACTTTTACATATCTGCCCTCCAAGCTAAAATGCATCTCCACCTTTCCTTGCTAATGCCTTTACAAAATAACATCCTAGATTTCTCCCATTATTTTGACTATTTCTTCTTTAAACAAAAACAAACGCAGTACCATTTAGTGAATTCTGACTCAGAGTGACCCTATAGCACAAGGTAGAACTGCCCCTGTGAGTTCCTGAGACTGCATCACTCTTCAAGTCTTGCCTTTCTCCCATGAATCCAATGGTGGTTTCAAACTGTTGACCTTGCAACTAGTAGCCCAATAAATAACCACTATACCATCGGAGTTCCCCACAGAACACTTTCTCTACTGCATAACCTCAGTACAATCATCACCTTCTTTCGCATTTCATCTTTCACTTCCATTCTCTTATATGTGATGGTGCCCTTCACTAATTTGTTTTGAAATTTTGAGATTGTGTACTTGCTATATTTCCTTCAATATTGGGAGAGATTATATGCATGAAATTCAACTCTAACTTAGACTTGTATGTTCTATATTTACAGATATTAGATGATAACATGAGCCAGCTAGATGAAACAAAGTGTTAACCTAGTTCATGTGATACTTAAGTTTAAACCAAAAAACAAAAAAACAAAAAACAAAAAAAAGTTTAAACCATGTGATTGATGGGCCACTCCTGCATTTAAAAGAGAAAATAATGCTATAGTTTGATGCACTGATTCTCAAACATGGTTGGATAAACGGGCTTAGGAAGGGCCTTGGTAATCTCGTGCTTCCGCTCTCAGAGGCAGCTCAAGGTTTCAAGCCTATTCACTCCTCAGTTCTTATCCTGCTCTCAAGAATTATTTTGGCAAGGGATAAAATTCAGACCTGAGTCAAAGAAAAGGCCTGAACACAATGGGGAAGTTTATTGAAGGTGATAGTTTGGGAAAATAGACCAAATGGACCTTAGCTAGTCTAAAAGCCCTGGTAGAATGTAGAGCTGAACCTTGTAGTCTAGTAATGGAGGGCCCCCTACCATTGGCTGCCTTTCTGGCAAGTCTTCTGCTATTGGCTGGTTTTCTGTTGGGTAGTTCTTCTTCCCAGGGGTCCACATGGACCCCTCTACACCTGACTTCATGTTGTGCCTTTATCTCCAGATCCCTAACCTAAAAGTCCATTTTGTCATTGTGGGATTATACAGGTGAACAACCTATCATTCTCCATCCATGGATGGAGGAACTGGTCTTTTCCATGGATGAGGTACTGTGTTTTATTAGCCTTTTACCGTCTTTTGTGCAGAAAGGGTATGTGAGGAAGCATGTTTTTGCCCCCCCTTTGTATTAGGACTACTGCCAGATTCCAGCCAGCATCACCTCCCCACTCTTTGCCCCCTCTGTCTAGCTAACACTTCTATAATGCAAATACCAAACAGATATGTATTCTCTCATAGTTTAGGAGGCTAGACGTCTCAATGCAGAATACTGGCTCTAAGGGGAAATTTTCTTTATCTGTTTGCTCTAAATTGGAAGAAGGTCTTTGTCGCTATGGCTTCCCGTTTCCTGTTAAATCTTCAGGGGTTTGAGTGTTGTCACAGACTGGCATGATGAAAAAGACTAGAAAGTCAAAGCTGCACAAGGTAGTTACTAAAGTATGAAGACCTGCAGGACAGATCTACAAGTGAGAAAGCGTAGGCAGTGGGGTCTCCTAGAGATTACTGAGTGTTTTGTAGCTGTCATTCTAGTTAATAATTGGTGTATGTTTCCGGAGGCAAGGTGTCGGCAGTTTGGGCAGTTACTTGATTTTCATGAGTTTTCTCCTGGCCCCTGTTTTTCAGTGGGTGGGTGTACAGCATTGGACCAAGTTGGAGTGTGAAAATTCAAAATGGAGTCTTTAGCAAGATACCTAAGTTAATTGCGCATGTGTACAACTCCTTTATTTGTAGTTTGCATCTCAAGCTAGTGATGGGACTGCCATTATAGGTCATTTGGTGCTCACTAGTGTCCATGCCCCGCATGTCTCTTAAACAAGTTGAATCTAGTCTTTTAGGAGGAAAAGTTTGTGATCTGAAAGATAGTTGAGGCAGAGAGCTTTAGAGTCTTATTTTACAATGTCACAATGCCTGTCATGTTTATATTAGTACTTGTTACACTTCTCTCAAGACATCGTTTCTCGAAACTAGTGGTGTCTGGACCTGGTGCCTGCTTCTTGGTTAATTCCATGTCTACAACCAGTGTTTCCTCTATTTACTGTGGGCACTCTCCAACATTGGCACCTAACTTATCCCAACTCTCTCTCTCTCTCTCTCTCTCTCTCTCTCTGCTTGTTGCTTTCTAAATATTTCTCACTTAACATCAATTCCTTACTACTCCTGCCTTATTAACTTAAAAAAGACAACCTATGCTTACATGGAATTCTAGCCACAGACATAAAGAAAGAGATCCAGTGATGCAGTAGGTTTTCCACTGAACTGATAACTACCTCATGAATAGTGCAACTCAACCAGGCACGCCTCCTGAGAAATCTCAAGACCATACTCACTGTCCTGAGTCTATTCTGATTCATAGGGATCCAAACGGACAGAGCAGAACTTCGCCTATAAGTTTCTGAGGATGTAAGCCATTACAGAAGTAGAAAGCCTTATCTTTTGTCCATGGAGTTGGTAGGTGGATCATAGGGTTAGGAATTTAAGGTCTAACCCCAAGAATCAGTGGGGCTCCTGTCCTCAGGAGAAAGATGGGGCAATCTCCGCTGCTAATGATTTACAGCTTGGTAAATCATAGAGAGAAATTCTACTCTATGCTACAGGGCTGCTCTGAGTCAGAATGCTTTTGGGGTTGGCTATTAACTTCCATTACCATCAAGATGTCTAAGACTTATACAGACCCTATAGGGTAGGGCTGAACTGGCCCTGTTGGTTTCCAAGACTAAATCTTTGCACAAGCAGAAAGCCTTGTCTTTCCTCCATGGTTTTCAACTGCTGATCTTGAGGTTAGTAACCCACCATGCAACTGCTGTGCGACCAGGACTACTTAAGTTTAATTATAAAGATTACAATTTATAGCACATATCTGGTGTGGGGGAAATCATTCAACAGGGGGACTCCAAAGGCTAACACTGAAAAAGATAGCTTTTTACATATATTACGGATGCATGCCATTTACATTCATGTGGCGGCATAAGGAGTCATGAGTTGGGCTGCTAATCATAAGGTCAGCAGTTGGAAACCATGGGAGAAAGATAGGAGACCCTTGCCAGCCCTGTGAGGCTTCCACTGCAACAGGATTCACAAGAAGTTTCAGCCACCAACCTGTGATCTTCCCATATTCTGCATCATTACATGGATTTGTGTGGGATTTGTGGGCTAATATCAGACTTATGGACTTGATCTGGAGTGCTGGGATGTTGATATACAATTACTCTTTGATATAAAGCCCTTTCTTATGATATGAGTGTCGATGATTTTGTTCCTCTAGTCAACCCAGTCTCTCTCAAATAGGTTCTAAAAAGTTATCAGTCAGAAAAAAGTGAAATCAAGAAAATAACTTGGAATGCACTCCAACTCACAGGAAATGCAGCAGAATCATTCATATTGACTCCTACTTCTCAACTCATAAGGCAAAATAATGATTAGTGATGAAAAGTCTGAGTCACTTATTCTCCTAAATTAAACACAATGTCCTACTTAGGGATATTTTAATATATATAATGTATAACTAGCAGGTAGCTTTGAAATTTTGATTCACCACCGATGGCACTAGTGAGGAGCATAATAGATGATTGATTGTTTTGAAAAGTCAATGAACCACACATTTTTGATAATGACATCCCTCTGCAATTCATTCTTTTGATTAAATTATATGCACTTTCCAAATGAAAAGAAGTTTATGCAAGTCAAGGAAACAAACATTTCTGAAAAAATTATAGTGATTTCATACTACACTTTCTATATTCCATTTTCTTTATGTCTCTGTACAATTAAGCCCATTCAATAAATATTTATAAACCTATAGGTACTAAGTCCCATGGTACCTGTTTGGGGATACAAAGAAAACTACGATATACGCATTACAGAATAAAGAGTCATAATCTACCAAAATAGGGTGAGTTCATCTTAATTGGAATTGAGGTCACCTTATTCTTGAACATGTTTCAAGAAGTTTTAAATATATAAAGGGAAACCTTCCATTTGAGAAGCCTTTTGGATTTCATAAACATTTATGCACTTAAAAAAACATAAGGTATTCATGGGTTTTCAAAATATGAATTGGTGCAAGTCTTTAGTCTATTTTATAGTGTAGATTACACAGGAATACTTGATTCTAGTATTTTACCCCTAGCTATTATGGTAAAAGGCATTTGAAGGTGAATGACTTACATCATGAATAAACTCAATTGTTCAGTCGACAGCTCCTTAATTATAAATCTTTAAATGTTTGGGAGGACTGCATTTTACTTAAGTTCCTTTCACAAAATGACAAATTGTGAAAATACAACTTTGGTATATTCTATAATTAAGAAGTGATATTGCTAAAGAAGGACAAGTGGCAAGATCTTTCTTTTACAGTATGCATCATAATACATGTTTACATGTTATTTTTTTCTATAACATTTAAAATCATATTTATGCAGTGAAGATGCCAGCATATCAGGCTATTAAAAATAGATATTCTAAAAAAATAGATATTATCCCTGCAGTACAGACAGTTTTACAAAGTAATGCTGGATATGTTTCAAGTCAGTAACTCTAATGGCATTCTTCAATTTCTCATATTACCAAGCCCTCAGAACAAAAGTGCCACTATCAATAGGGTGCAGAATTTCTACTAACTCATTTTGATTTCCATTGAAACCTTTTCTTCATACTTACATGGACTCTCTAAAAGTCTTCAAGTTTTTTAAATATTGGAGTCGAAGACTAAAGCCAGAAGCTATTTATTTGGGAAATGAATTTTCCTAATCTCTTGAAGCCATTTCCCCACTATAAATATGTAGGGAAGAAATGCAGAATAACAGTACGGAGAGACAAATGAGCAATAACAAAACTGAAACCGGATTCACAGGAGAAAGTTGTAGGGGTTTAAAGAAGATTTAATGGTAAAATTTAGGAGTATTCAAAACCAGATACTCAGTATGTAGTTGTTCAAAATGTACTAGACTTGCTTTTCAAAATTGGCTGAGGATTTTATAATCTAAGTCTTCATGATTCAAATGGACATAGAGAACACAAATGATTCACCCAAGTATCAACTTCTTCAAATCCATCCATATATACTGAACATCTATTAAGTCAGTAATTCTCAAACATTTGCTTGCCTTAGGATCACCTGGAAAATTCCTTACCAGAAAGATTGCGAATTCAACTCGTCTGAGATGGGGAGGTCCAATGATTTGCACCTCTAGCTCAGTCTGAAATGATGCTGAGGTTGTGCACCCAGAAACCTTACTTTGAGAATCAGTATGTGAGGCACTGTGATGAGCAGAAAGGCATCTTTGACAAGGAGTATTGCCTGCAAATAAGATTCTACTATTTGGTGGGAGGCATTTGGAGGGCAAAATGACACCACAAAAACCAAATGCTCAGCTGGAAGTATGTGCCAATACATGATGTGCATACACGAATAAAATCCCAGACTGTTAGGCTATCACAGAGTTAGTAAAATATGCCACAGAGGATGGGAGCTGTATGAGGCCCCAATGAAATGATTTCTAAAAAAAGGAGGGGGAAAGAGGAGGTGATACCAAGGGCTCAAGAAGAAAATATGTGGAAATGAAGACAGCAACATTTGTTCAAAGATACTTGACACAAATGATGTGTGGAATGTTATAAGAGCTGTAAGAGCCCCAAATCAAATCATTGAAAAAAGTATATCACAGAGTTAGTAAAATATAAATTAGCATACAATGATTGGTAAGATTTTGGAGAGAGGGACTCTATAGGAATTACAATCAGAGCCTGAGGTTTGTGTAGGATGTGGTTAGAGATAACGAACAAACAAACCCCACAAGGAACAAACTCACTGCCTTCAAGTCACTTCCCACTCATAGAATAGAGTAGAACTACCTCACTGGTTTCTGAGGCTTTCCAACTTGACCAGAGGAGACACCCTATTTTTTCTCCCACAGAAATGTTGGTGGGTTCAAACCATTGACCTTGTGATTAGCAGTTTAGTGCATAGCCCACTGCTGCCATAGCTGGAAATAGACTCTCGATAATAAGAATTAAGGGTTCTATAAATTTCTAAGAAAAAGAAAACATGATGACTGTAGAGGGAACTGTGCAAAAACAAGGTATCCATGCTTCTGGAAGTATCTACATCTTATCTTTATGGTCCTTCAGATTTTTTTTTAAATTGGAAAATACCAGTCATCACTGACATAAATTATTTTTAACCATAATGGATGAAAAGTTTTGTAGATCATAACTAACAGCCACAATGAAAAGGAATCTACAATCGCCCTTCATATTACAAATTATACATTGCCAAGCAGTAGAGCTCAAACTAATTATGAACAGAGCTTTGTCTCTTTACCCTCATATATGCTGCACGTTTATTCAAAATCATCAAAAAAACTATTGTTCTAGAATGTTGTAGACCCTGAAGATGTATCTCGCTTAACTTGTATTACACTAGAATTTAACACTAAATATTCCAATACATATAAATATGCTCTTATGACTCATTATTTTCACTTTGGTGTCTATTATAGTAGACAGAAGAGATATTATTTCACTATGGTATTCATTCTTAATAAATCATTTTGTTGGGATCTCTTTGAACAATCCATACATTAATTGTATCAAACACATTTGTACATATGTTGCCATCTTCATTTTGAAAACATTTGTTTTCTGCTCGAGACCTTGGTATCAGCTCCTCTTTTCCCCCTCCATCATCCTATGGTGTTATTTTTAATAGAGTTAATGACATTTATGCTGAAAAGTCTTAGAATCCATTTTTAAAGCATAATTACTTACCATTAAATTTAGGACAGTTAACAAAATCTAATAAGTGTATTAATACATTGCAAACAGTAGAGTATTAAAATATATTTTATAGCAGTTTTCATGTGGATTAATTCAAAAGTAGAGATGCCTTAATTATTTCATTTTATAAGTAGGAAAAATGTAGCCCCCAAATGAAACTCAAACTTTTTTAGAGGGGGAATAAAACAATTTTACTCTTATTGTGCTAGTCCGGATAGACTAGAGGAACAAATTTCAAAGCCACACATATGGATATAAGGAATGTGTTTATATTCAAGGGGAACAGGACATTGAGAAAACATCCCAGCCCAGTCCAGCTCAAAGTCACAAGTCAGATATTAACCTATATACCTGAAATCGGTCCATAAAGTCTCCTTCTGACTCACAATGTCACAGGTCAGTGGCTACAGAGTCCCGCACCAACAGGGCTCTCCCCATGTCTCCTTGCTTCCAGGCCTCAGGGTCCATCAACAGCATCCTGTGGTGGCAGAAGCAACTCTTCGCTGCAAGAGACCTCCATGTGGCTGGCCCAGCCTTAGAAGTCCGTCTCCATCAGGGAAAAGCCGTGTGGTTTCTCCACCGGCTACTCCAGCCTCCCAGACGCCGCCATTCTGTGCTGCCTGTGATTAATTATCTCTGAAACTAACTCCCAACAACTGGGGAAGACAGCTTCTCATCTTCACGAGGGAAATACCGCGAGATTTCCCAGGAGTCTCAGGTGAAAGCCATGCCCACATAGAGGCCACATCGGCTACTCAATGGCTATCTCCAGATTAAAAGACCAGACTCCACCCCTACATTTCAATCATAAAATTAACATAAGCACATGACTGCCACAGTTATCCTGTTAGGAAAAACCCCAAATTTTTATGGGCCACATTGTTAATATGTGCATCACACTGAGAATAGCCAGAAGAATGAAGGACCTTTGGTGGAGAGCATTCATCAAGAGAGCTAAAAGAACTTTGAAGCATTGTCAGAGAAAAGATCTCAAAAAGGGACTACATAGCTGCTAGGCCAAGGACTAGAAAGTGACATGAATTGTGGGCATGGCATAAAATAGACTCTGCTAACCAAAATACTGTATCCTGAGTAATTCGGATCCTGAATTGAGACCCATTAACTACTTCCCTATTAAGCCCAATAATGATGTGGTCTGTGACTTTTGTGTGAACATTGTAAGGAAACACCAAAACAAGCAGAGAAGCAGGAAATTCTGTAGAAGGAATGGCTGGTGTTTGAACTGGTAAACAGAGATGGCAGACAGGAGTATGCCTGGCCCCTGTCTCATAAGAATAAGTTTTGAGTTGATGCTGCTGACAATTCTCCACACTTGAGAAGTTAAGAGATGCAGATACAGTATAAAAATTGTATAGATATGTATTCAAGATGAAAATAGAACTGAAAAATTATTGTCAGGATCCTATTGAATAAGCAAGCATAGGGACTACCATGCAAGTTGATTTGCCAACAGTATAAAATCAACTTGTTGACTGGGAGGGACTAATATAGATATACTACTCTCTTTTAGTCCTTTAAAATTGTTAACTCACCACTGGAATCGTCTGGGGAGAACTTACTCATGGTAATTGGTTCAGGAACTTTTACATGGAAGTCATTCTTAGACAACATGCTGAATTTCTTTTGAATTTCTTGACTCATTCTGGTTGCGAGACTCCTCTTTGCTCAGTTTTATTAAGACATAATTTCTTAGAAAAAGTCATTGCTTGAAAGAAGAATTAATCTTTATTGTCATACATTTTCCATTTATACTTTCTTTTAATTTTTAATTTCCTCCATCTATGTGTTTATGTGTATTTCTCCATCACAATGGCATGCACTCCTTCATTCTGTGCCAGTCTTTGCAGAGTTCTGCATCACTCATTTTCCTTTTAGAGTTCAGTTATTCCATTTTGCAATTTATTTGGATTGTACAATTATTTTACTTTAAATACATATTAGTTTTCTTAGTAATTTATGTTTAATCTCTTTTAGAATTTTAGAAGGAGAAAGTAATGTTCGTGGGTCAGAAGCATATTTATAGACATATATACATGTAGATAAAATTATTCAGTAGAAATACCTTTCCTCCCAATAGAAAATATCTTTCCATTTAATTCACAATATTTCTTCTCCATAAGTCACCACTATTAATACTTTCTATGTATTTTCCCAAATATTTCAAAGAAAATACTAGAAATTCAGAACATGTAGTACTCTTTGGAGGGTACATCTGCTTCAGAGGAATCCTGGCAGTGTTGTGGCTATGCGTTGGATTGTGATTCTCATGGTCAGCAGTTCTAAACCACTAGCAGCTCCACAGAGAAACAGTGGGCTTTCTACTCCCATGAACAGTTACCATTTCAGAATCCACAACATTGACTTGATAGCAGTGAGTTTGGCTTGGTTTTTCTTAATAAGATTTTCTCACAATTGTAGTGGGTTCAGTGGTGGCCACTGAATAGATATGTTCACTCAGATTCTGTGACTGTGACTTACAAAGAATCTTTAAAGATTTAATTTATGGATTTAGAGAAAAATCATTCTCGCTTAGAGTGGGTCATTGTGGAAGTTACATAATCTGTTGTCAATTTGAGCGTATTAGCAATAAAGGGGTGGAGATTACCCTGTCTATCAGGTTACAACTTGATGACCTCATTTGGAGGCACAAGCTTACTCCCTGCGAGGTATTTCTGTGGACAAGACACACAGAGCTATACTAGAGCCTTGGAGCTGAAAGAGCCACGTGGAGACCCCTGCCAGCACTGAGATGTTTCCACTGCCACTGGATGCACAAGGCTTTCCACCCACTGCCCTGTGATCTTCCTGCATTTGGTGTCTTAGCAAGTATTTCGTGAGTTTGAAGAGGAATTTATAGTTTGGTATTGATCAAATGAGCGAATATCAGATTTATGGACTTGATCTGGAGTGAGCAGGGATGGTCTCTTAATATTCAATAACTTTTGTATATAAATCTCTTTCTTAAACACATATGAGTGTCTATGGATTTGTTTCTTGAGTCTACCCTGAGTAACACAATCTCAAATCATATATTAAATGAAAAATATTTTATAAACAAGGGAAGAAAAGAAGAGGAGAAACACTCAGAGAAGAGATGATCATGTGATTACAGGCAGAAATGAAAAATGCATCTTTAAGTCAAAGAATAGCAAGGATTGGTAGCAAACAACAGAACTGAGGAGGCAAGTGGACACCATGGTTTTGGTCTTCTGTCTCTCAGAACTGTGAGAGGAAATGTTTCTTTTGTTGTAAATTACTCAGTATGTGATGCTTACAGCAGCTTCAGGAAACTAAGATAGAGATCTTTCCATATTAATGCTTAAGCACAAAATATTTCTTTTTTTCTTCCAAACTTATTTATAGACTTACCATAATTAATTCAATCAATGCTCTTTTGATAGATATTCAGGTTGTTTCTTTTCCCTTTATTATTATGAACAATGCATGGATAAGTCTTCATATGTAATTTTTCACATAGGGATCCAACTCAAGCTGTGAAACTGCTGGACCAAAAGATATAATTATTATTTTACACTTTTGTTAAGTATTGGAAAATTTCCCATTAAAGGGTTATATGAATTAGAATGCACCATAAACTAATGAGGATAAATATTAACTCTCAGTTTTGCTAACACTGTGTATTGTCAACCGTCTTTTATTCCACAATGGCAAGAAAAAAATATTATCTCACTGTATTTTAATTGTATCTCCTTTTAACTAATAAAATAAAGGCTGTTTCTTTATGCTTATAATCCATTCCTATTTCTTTCTATTTTTATTTTCTAATATCCACTGAGCATGTTGGGGACTGTATTCATATATTAAGGAGCATACCTTATTACTTATATATGAGTTGAAAATATTTCCCCAGTCTGTTATTTGCCTTTTGATTTTGCTTATGCTACATTCAACACACGTTTTTTTGTTTGTTTGTTTTTGTTTTTTGGGCATCACTGCCCTCTGGTGGTGGGAGTAGGAGGCCCAGCCTTTGCTCCTGTGGAGCTGGAATTGAACCTTCATCCCAGTGGGCCGCAGCCCCACGCACAACCACTACGCGACCGGGGCTCAGCCCCACGTTTTTAACAATTATCTATCCCTGAGTTTTTCCTCCACTGCTCTATCAGTGTGTCGTACAGTTGCTATGCCAATGGTATTTCTGATGCCATAGTAGACAGTTTTCACAGGAACTTCCAGATGCAGACTAGTGAAGAAGGCCTGGAAATCTATTTGTTACAATTAACCAATAAAAACTTTATAGATCTTGATATTGTACGATGCAGTGATGAAAGATGAGCCCCACATTAGATACCACTCAAGATACATAGAGGCTTTAACAATAGACTCAAGTATATCAACTTCTGGTCATGGTCGAAAGGTCTTCTGAAATTCTAGGTGGTAAAATAATTTACCCATGAGTTTGTGAGGTTAATTTTTTGTTTTGCTTGACATATTTACATGCTTTTGGAGACTTCTGTTGGTGTGCAGTATGAGGTAGACTTCTAGAGTGTTTTCTCACAATTCCTCAGTTGTCAAAACACTCTATCTATATGCAAACATGACACCTGCCCCCTCCCCCGCCCCTTTGCAGCATTTTTACTTACCTCTTCCCTTTGAATCACGGTGTTTGTGAAGAATATTGCAGGCACCAGGAGAACAAACAAGTGTCTTGGAAGAAGTAAAGCCAGAATTTTCTTTAAAATCAGGATTGTGAGACTCTATCTCATGTATCTTGGACTTGTTATCAGGAGAAACCAGTAACTGAACAAAAGATGATGCTTAAAGCAGAAAGTCAAAGAGAGGAAGCCCCTTAATGAAATGAACTGACAAAAAGACTGCAGTAATCGGCTCAAGAAGCCACAATTTTGAGGATGGTGCAAAACCAAGTAGTGTTTTATTTGGTTGTTCATACAGGCTCCATTTTCTGATTTCTCTAGTTCCTCCAGTACTGGGATAGGGCATAATCTTTGTAGTAAACAGTCAGAAAGACTTTACTTGACTGTATCCATATAACTCTGGTTTTCTTTGCCTGTGGAAAACACTTAAAATTTACTTTAATGGACATAAAATTTACTTTAATGGATAAAGAGGAAATATCCACATCTATGGTTCTTTACCTTATGGTATGGAAACTTTCACATTGTCTTACATTCTATCAACATCTTTCCCCATATGCTAATATTATTGGTATAACACAAACATTTAGATCTCAGTGTTATCCGTAATACTTTTACTACATTATGTTTGTTCCCTTTGCAAGCATATTGTGATAGTTACATATTTTCATAACCATGCCAATAATTATTCAGATTAACTGGTTAAATATCTCTGGTTTGATTTTTATGGCATTCTCTATGAAACATGTTTTACCTAATTGTTTTCATCATTATGATTCATTTCTTGGCTGGCTGAAATATGATTTTAATAATATTTTAAAGATTGTGAAGGTGCTTGACACAGTAGATGTATGCATGTATTGTGATAAGTGATGTACAAGTCACCAATAAAATGATAAAATAAAAAAGAAAGAAAATGTTTTGAGAATAATAATGATGAGGGCAACAAATGTATGAACGTGCTTTGCATATATTAGATTTATGTGTGAATTGTGATAATAGTCGTATGAGCCCCCAATAAAATGATTTTTTAAAAAAGAATGCAATGTCTTCTTCAGCTCTGTACATAAAAATGTCTTTCCCTTCCCCATTAACATGAATAAGAACATTGTTTTAAAATATTCTTAGGTAATAATGCTTTCTACTAGAACCTTTACTTTCCACCTATTTATCAGTAACTTTTCCTGGTTGAAATTTAAATTATTCACCTGGGTGTCATCTAAATGAACTATATCCCTTAATTACGTAGTTTAGTCCAAAAGAAAAAGACAGGAATCTGAAATTTCACTGCCTACATTGTGTCTTAATTCCATCATAAAATATTTTGCAACTTTGCGCAAATCCATAAGAAGCTTTGAGGGCAGTGATGCCCCAAAAATAAAAAAAAAGAAGAATCTTTGAATTTGTTTTTGTGCATAGTGTGAAGCATGGATGCTGTTTCATTTTTCTACATGAAGAAGTCCAATTTCTGCAGCACCATTTATCAAAGAGATTCCTCTTTTCCCATTGAATGTCAAACAGCAATTGACCATAGAAGTGTTCATTTATGTCTGGACTCTCAATTTCATTCCAGTGTTCTTTGTGTGTATTGCTATACTGGTAACAAGATGTTTTGATTGCTCCAACTGTATAGTATATTTTACAATCAGAAAGTGTGAGGGCTCTTCCTTTTTTCCCCTCTTTCAATGTTGTTTTAGCCGTACAATATAAAGTTGAGGGTGGACTCTTTTATTTCTGTACATTTTCTTACCTGTTAAATAAGGATGATAAGATTGTTCTGAATGTTTTCAAACATTATCATTTGAGCCCTTGTGTTTCAGGCTTCTTTCTTTTATTTAAAAAAAATTTTTTTTTGCTTCAGGCTTCTTTAAGAGTTGGTCTGCAAAGGAGAGATGAGGCTATCTGCTCCCATAAGGGTATAGCCTAAGAAGCCCTATGGAATAGTTGTAGTCTGTCCCATACCATCAATATTAGGTGGAATAGACATGATGGCCATGAATTTGGTTTTAGTACCAATATATGTAGAAAAGGTGATCAATAAGTTGTAGCTATTTTTATTTTTTTTTCTATTTTCAGAAGGCTTCACTGTATTGGTTATGAGTTGGGCTGCTGTCCCCAAATTTAGCAGTTCAGAAAAACAGGAGTGCTGCTACATGGAAGAAAGACTAGGCTTCCTATTCTCCTAAAGAGTTTCAGTTCGGGAAACAAAAGAGGATCAGTTTGACCTGGCCTTCTAACATCCCTGTGAGGTGGAATTGATTTGATGGCAGTGAATTGGTGTTTTGTGTTTGTTTGTTTGTTGGCTTCTACTTGAAATTCAATCATTTTCATGCTTGCATAACTTTCCCCCCTACAGTTTTTCTTTATTTCATTTCCTCTTTTCTCTCTAGAATTCTTACTCTACAAATTAGACTTCCTGGATCTGCCCTTTAGGTCTCTTATCTTTTCATTCATCATCTTCATTTTGTTAGCCCTAGCCTCTGCGTTCTGAGAAGATGTTTGTTACTACCTATCTCTATTTGAATTTTTGTATTTGATCAGTATGTCTATTGATTTGTAAAGGTTAAAGAAGAGAAATGAAAACATCCCACCCTGATTGTGGTTGTGTCACATACTTTAAAGTATTACTTTGAAATTCTGATCAATTCTTTTCTATAGCTGAATTAATGATACGGCTTATTTTGAGACTAAAGATTGGAGATTACATTTAAATTTTAACAGAATAATATTTACTTGTGCTTATTTACATTGGGAGATGCTTTAACTTTTCCTTATTACCTATTCCTCAAATAAGAGACAGACTTTACAGTAACTCACAACTGTCTGTATACTAATATTACCATCGGAGACAAACAAGAAAAAGTTCATATTTGATTTTCTTTTATTTGGCTACGTTGCTCAAATGAAAGCAGACTCATGGAGAAACTTACTTTACTGTACAGTCAATGTTCCATGCTTTGTGTCTGACACTATTGGATAAAGCTTCCGTAGTCATTTTGAGGATTGCAATTTACTCATTCCCAATTGTTCCAAAGAAAATTTTGAATTTTCCTTTAATAACTGTAAATCCAGAGACCTTGCTTTGGGCCAGATTATTGCAATAAAACCAAACTCACTGACCTTGAGTCAGTGCTGACTTGTAGCAACCCCGCTCTGGGTTTCCGGGACTGTTGACAGGAGGAGAAAGTCCAGTTCTTGTCTCCTGCAGAGATGCTGGTGCTTTCCGACTACTCACTATGTGGATACGTGCCCAGCACCTAAACCACTGCACCACATATTTACAGATATAGCTAATATTTACCTATTTTTAAAATATGGAAGCAGTCACCAGATTGTGCTCCTGTCTTTCAGGTCTCTCTGTATTTAGATTTGTTGTGGGAGCCCCACCATATCTCTTAGTGACATGACCACCACCATCATTGGAAACAAAGTGAACAATGTCATTCTTCTCATCAGGTGGTACAACTCTACCAACTCTGTGTGAAGTACTGGAAAGCGACTCCTGATTTCCAACCTGTGCCCAAATGGGAGTGCTCTCTTGGCTCCCTTAATGAATCTGGTCCATCATATTTTGTTGGCAACACTTGACTTATGCAGAAGTGTTGACTGCTTGATATCCCACCAGCATCAAATCTCTGGAATGACCCCAAATGCCTCACCTGGTAATGGTAGCATTTAATGTTTTTTCATGATTTTTTGATCATTTAAACTAAATTTGATGTGGGAGGGGAAATCAATTTTCTTTGGGGGGGGGATCGCTGCCCTCCTGTGGTGGGAGTAGTAGGCCCAGCCTTTGCTCCTGTGGAGCCTCTTGTGGAATTGAACCTCCATCCTAGTGGGCCGCAGTCCTGCACACAATCATTACGCCACCGGGGCTCATCCCGGGAAATCAGTTATCAAGCTCAAATGGTGTCTTAAAATCTAATTTAGATTCCTTTTTCCCCATAAAAGTTTAGGGTACATGTCAGCTTATATCAACAAATATCTATTTATTCTAATATTTCAATGGCTAAAGAGGTTCTAATAGATAGATGTCTTTAAAAGTTCATATCTTTAAAAAAAATCACGATGTGTTTGAACTTCTATCAAGTTATGAAGACTCTGGGATATATTACTTCTCCACAACAGGGCCAGCAGAATTTAAAAAGTGACCCACACTGTTCTGTAATATAACAAATTTAATAATTTTCCTAGGCAGCTGCATCCATGACTAAACCTAGAGGAGAGAATAAAGCCAAATGCATTGCATTGACTCTTTTATTGTCAAATGCTTTTTAGTTAGAGAAACTCAAAATCATTATCATTACCAACAACAAACATTTATTGACCCAATTATCATGGAGGCACCACTAAGTTCAATACAATGGATTTGGATGGATCTGCTTGCTGGAATGAAAATTACTGAGCACATAAGGCATCAGCGCAAATTTTCTACATCAACTTAAAGAATAGTTACATGCTAAGTAAATCATCTCCCCAAAGCCTTCTAAATTTTACAAAGGTATAGCAGTATTTGACATAAACTAGGCAAACTAGGGTTACAGTGATGTCTCGGTTTGGGAACGAAGAGCTTTTTAGGATGGTTGTCAAGGGGTCTGGGAAAATCGGGCACTGTTATAGCTAAAGCTAAAGACAGAGATCAGGTTGATTTGAGCAATACTACATTTTATTCTTACAAGCACTGACAGAAGGAAACAGTGGGGCTTCTACCTCCAAGCTGTTTTATACTTTAGTGTAAGTCCAGCAAGTGATATGCCTTAAACTATGTGACAAGAGATAGGCTTTGCAATTATCCCAAGCATTAATTAACAGGTTTGACAATGATCGGATAACTTTAAAGCAATAAGACAAAAGGGAGCAAAGTTCACAAAAAAAGTTATATTTCCCCAAGGGATTATCAGTTCCCTATTCATTGATATCTTCATTACTCCCTGGCTGTCAGAACTGCCCTCTTTAGGATTTCTGCCTCCACGCTTATCTAAAAGGCCCCACTTTCCTTTTCTGAAGTAGAGTATCATTGAAAAATTAATTAACAGGTTTTGTAAGAGGCCCAAGCCTTGAATAATTAACAAGTTTAAAAGAAAATTTGTACTAAATGGATTCTTTTTACTATTGAGGAGAAAACCGTTAACATTCTGGAACCCTTTTTAACAAATTATATCTTAACAGATGAGATCCCAAACTATGTGAGACCTGTGTGTAGAAACTGCTTCATTATGAAAACTGAAATTGTATGTTTACCACAAAGAGTCAAGTCCAAAAAAACTCTGAAAACTGGTCTGTGCTTGTGTGTGTTACACAAGTGTATTGTACAATATAGGGGTCAACAGATGCCCATGTTTAAAAACAAGGCAGAAGAGAGTGAAAGAGAAAAGAAAGAAGGAAACACTAAATTATCTTTTTTACATTAAAATATCTTTTGATATGCAAATGATTAAACATGATAAGGCTTCAAAAATTTTGCAGGGGGGGGAGTAATCAATCATCTTTGCACTTCATTTTTCCACAAACTTTTTGAAATTTCATATATTTTCCATGTTTTTCTGTCAGTGCTGACCATTCCAACTGTTAATTATTCTGAACCTCCAGTAGGAAACCACTTCCAATTAAAGTGGGGCTTACGTTAGTGAACTTGAAATCAACATGTATGGTGGTAGTCGTTTAGTTCGGTTTCCAATGACTTCCTCCTTTGAAAACGACATCGTTTCTGGCAAACCAACTTATATTCAGTGATCCAGCCCTGGAGTTACAGGTTCAATGGCCTAACTATGGAATTAGGAATAAAGCTGGATCACTCGAATGATTTTTTCCCCTGAAAATTTCTAAAGAAAAAGAAATAAGGAATTTGCTGAGTCATAGTCATGGCAGTACTCAGAGTGATTAGGTCTGTGAACTCTTTCTGCTGAATCCTACACTTGGCATTTCCAAGACCAGATTTATTTTTCCTTGAATTCTCTAAGCTCTTCCTGCATCCTCCCAATGAGTTATTTGATATTGGTGTCGCTGGTCAGGGATATTTTCCGTGTTTTTCAGTCAAAAGAATTCATTATTTGATCGACTTTATGTCATTCATACTGAAAATATTCAATGGTTAAATCATGACCTATTTGTATACTTTCAAATCATAGCATAAAGAAAGAAAACAGTGACACTAGGTTCAAAGGCCTGTAATTTCACTGGCATTTAGTCCAGTACATTTCGGTAAACTGTGTTTTGAAAATTGTCAAACAATTTGCTTTGGTTCCCATGGAAGGGAGGAGACTGCACATCTCTATGTAAGGAAAATCAATGATTGTTGGGGAGCCAATCAATATTATTTATTTCTAATAGTCTATTATTGGAAGAACAGAGAGAACATTCATCTACTTTGTATAAAGGTTATATGATGCATCTTTTAAAATCCTTTTAAGGCCCATACAACTCATCACAATCCATCCATAAGTCCATTGTGTATCAAACACATATAATACATTTTATATGATTTCATAATTTTAAAATCCTTAACGATATCTCATCAGTTAATTCTGACCTTATTGGTTAATATAGACTCAAATAAGTGATATCATACAAGGGAACTCAACCACAGGCAAGCAGCCTTAACCCAGGTTTTAAATTGAGATTGTTGCTGAGCCCAAAGAAGTCCTCAGCATGTAACTCCTAGGCCTGTGAAATTGGATCTAAATTATAGCCGCTTCCTTAGAACTTGAAGAATACCCTCAGTAAAAATTCAAGGGCATGAATACCTTGGGAGTTACTTGTCCAAATATGTTTCATTATGACCTAACATGCAAGTTACTCTCAGTAGAACATGGGGGTTGTGACTGAAGAACAGATTCTGGGTGTAAGAATTGTATGCACCACTGAGCCTTTGGCAGAGTCTTCTCAGATCTAGAAAGACATTTGTGAATTCTGCATACCAACTGTCACCATTATATTGGGGACATTATCAAGTAGCTCTAAGAGTATGCTTCTTTTGTGACTTTGTTTATTGATCCTTGAAATCAGATATATATTGATTGATAGGCATACACACTCATTTGATGAGGATCCATTCTTAAATGTGTCTTTAGAGCAAATTTGTAGTGCAAGAAAGGGCTTGAAAACTTTTCAACGATTTAAAAGTAGTACGTATAGTCAGTAGAGGTAATTGCGACGACGAATTTGTTGTGAACAGAGATTGTTCACAAGTGTTTAAGAGAGAACTGCTTTGCATGATATTAAAGGACAAGTGTGAGTTGTTTGTAAATGAGCATTCCGTACTTGAGGATATACTGTATCCAAGTTCTTGCTAAGTGTCGCTCAGGTGGTTCCATCTGGTCCTGCACTGTTGTGGTCATGTTTTTGTGATGTCAATTTCATGATTGGGGTGTAGGGGTGGAGTCTAGCCTGTTAATCTGGAGGTAGCCAATGAGGCCTCTGTGTGGGCATGGCTTTCTCCTGAGAATTATGGGAAGTCTTGCAGTATTTCCCAATTGAAGGAAAGAAACTTGGCTCTCAGTCTCCAAGAGATGAACTACTGACAAGATGAGATGACAGCATGCTGATCTATTCTGATTCCTGGAGAATGGAGGAGCTGAAGGAGAAGCTACATAGGCTTGCCCTGATGGAGCCAGACCTCTGGGGCCAGAGAAGCCACAGAGAGACCCCTGCCAGTACTAAGATGCTCCCCCAGCCAATGGATACTGCTGGTGAACCCTGAACCCTGGAAATGAGGAGCCATGGAGACGCTCCTGCCAGCGCTGGGATGCCTCTACTGCACGTGCTTTATGAGTTGGAAGGAGACTTTATAGACTGGAATCAGACATATGGGCTAATATCGGATCTATGACTTTGAACTGGACTGGGTTGGGATGCTTTCTCAATGTTCCATTCCTCTTGTATATAAACCTTTCTCCTAAATCCTTATGCATGTTTATGAATTTGTTTCTCTAGTTTATCCGGACAAACACATGCACAAGCCTCACAATCGTCCCTACTTTTGAACCTATTGTTGTAGTCAATCCAGCTCATTGAACTTTAAAAAGTTCACAAAAAATTAATTTAAAAGATAGTGGGATTATTCCATGAACTCTGAAGCACTCTGGTATGAGTGCAAGTTAAAAAAAAGTATGGCTATAAAATTGAAGGAAACTTTATCAAAGAAAAATGTCAGGTTGTTTCTGGACATATCTTACATGTTGGCATATACATTTCTGGAGGTGGCATTTTCATCTCTTTAGAGCTCCCCTCCCCCGATAATGCACTCTTCAATTGACACCACATCAAAACAGCAGTTTGGGCACCCTCGAGGGATCCACATTGTGATCCTTTTATGTGTGTGCAATATATACAAATATAATCTACAATATATAATATGGTGAATGCACAAGTTGGCAATCACATAGCGTCCTATTTCAGAGAACACAGAGTGGTCACTACATGATGCAAACATATATAACAACTTTGACTTTTTCAGCTTCTGAAAAAAGCTTCTCTTATGGACAAGTTCAAGTCCCAACTCTAGTTATCTTTTGTAATTGTTAGTTTGATGGTGAGAATTTTGAAAATGCCCTAGGTGATCGGATGCCTCTCATGGTCTTATCATTAATTCACAATAAGCATTTATCTCCTAAGCCTGTGTCTGTGGGTGAGCTGCAATGACTATTCCACGTGATGTTCATATTAAAATGGCTTCTCATTCTGAAACCAAGAAATTAGGAATTTCTTCTACCCATACTGAAGTGTCCTCATACACAGAGTACAAGAATGGAGAGCTGGCTACACTTGACCATGACTCCTAAACTTTAGAATTACCTCCAGTGTCATGTTGTCACTTAGAGTCACATTCCACCAATTTATTGGCCACATCATGTTTCATGATGAGCTCGTCCTCAATTGAGTCGTGAAGAAAAACGGGGAGGGAAAGAAAGGAGTAAAGATTTTCTCAATATAATACTATCTTTTGCATAATTTATGCCTCAGAAACTCTGAAAAAAACAACATCCCACTGGATTTGCAGATGGGTACTGGGAACCAGAAACTATTGTCAGATTTGAAGTGATCTTTTTTTTTTAAATAAAGAAAATAAGAGGATTTAGAAATCGGTGTGGGCTTTGGTGTGATTATGAATTGTTAAAAGGTTAAGTGATCAGAATACAAATAAAGAACTAGAGCCTAATCTTAATCCAGTATCTTGATCTCTTAGTTCCCCCTCTCGATTTAATGTTTGTTGTGGTGTGTGTCTAGGATTTCCTAAAGCAGATCCAAAATGCAGTAGTTTTAAACAGGAAGTTTAAATAGAAGTAAGTGTACTTAAATAAAAGTTTAAAATTCAGCCCTTTACCATGCTTCCTCTCAGAGTAAATAAATTAACATTGAAATTCATTTTCTTGTCCCAGGCATCTTTCTCCGAAGTTTGTCAGTTGATAGGACATGCATATAAAGCTGAAGTTAAGTATGCTGTTTATTGCCATTTTTATTTTTCCCTGCTTTAATTAAAGCTTTTCAGTGGTGAAATTATTGGTCCTGGAATGATCCTTGACAATGTCTGAAAAGAATACTTAAACTCATTGTTACAGAGTGCTTTTGAACTAGCTAGCAAGAAAAGAATAGCTATTACATTGTACATGGCAACTACATTTTTATTTGGTAAATGCTTCTAGGAATTTACCTTCGAAGACACTAAAATGTCTTTAGAGTGCAAACTTGCTTACAATTTATCTGTACCTTAAAACTTAGAAAAATGAACCACTATAGCTATTGTTTCATTGCATTTTGACATTTACAGAAAAGAAACAATTCTGTGCTTTATCTTTGTTAGTCAGAGTTTAAATCATCATTTTAACTTAAACAAGTCAATGCTGCTCCTCTTTTTTGTTTGATTTTGTTTCTCATCATGCAGCATGTCAGTTTGCAAGAACAGCTGTTTCTTATTTATTTGTTTGGCTGGTGAATGTTGTTATGGCCACTCGAAGTCAGCGTGCTAATTTCTCCTTGAAGTTAAAAATAAATTCTCTGACTCAAATTTCAATGCAACGTAGCGTCTATCCTCAAATTCTAAATATATCATTATCAAATACTGCAGTGGATTTTTCTGAACTCTACACGTACTCTCTTGAGAATGGAACATTCCAAGCAAAGCGAGAGTGTGCTTTAGAATTTGTAGTAAAGCAAAGCAGAATGCGATGCCACCAAATTAAATGGGCAAAGCTGCCAGACACCTGCTCTTCTCCTCAGAAGCATATGCAGCAGGTTTAGATAAGCTACCAGCCCTTGAGTGGCTTCTTCTAATGAAGGTGGAAGCCCCACAAGGCCACAAATGTCCATTTCGATTAGGAAAACAGGAACAGAGAAGCTCCATCACCGCCTCAGTATACTGATTTCCTCCCTCGTGCTCCACTGCCTTTCCTGGGAACCTCTGGTTGGGAGCTCGACGCGGTTATATAGCTTGCCTGACAAACTCACCAGCAGTTGGGCCGGTGTTCCTAACAGATCTTTAGTCCAAAATAAAAGCAAGAATGTATAGTGCAATGTAAGGAGTTCAGGTTGAGAACTTGACATTTCCGCTTTGCATATCCCTTTTTAGCAAACAAGTTAGGGCAAGGCTCACAGCTGTGGATTCCAAATGTCTGCTCTGAAAGGCTGTTTAATGTACAGGGTATAGAAAACAGATTCTAAGTTTGACTCTTAACGCTGCCAAAGTGTGATCTCTATCACATTGCTTATGGGTGCTTGTGAGCCCATGTCAATAGAGCCAGTATATTAATAACATCTCTTCTATAAAGAGCTGTAATAAGGATTCAATGAAAAGTTATATTTAATATCTCATATATATGTATATATATATATATATATATATCCATTCCACCTGGCATAGTCGATTAAGTACTGAATGCTAACGAAAGGTTAGTAATTCAAATCTACTAGTCGCCCTCAGAAGAACTATGAGGGAGTTTTCTTTCTTTAAGATGCAGCGTTTCCTAAAGTGAGGGATTCTTTCCCCTGGGGGAGGGAGTCACACTGGAAAAATTCAGGGTAGATGCAAAATCAGATACCTACACTTTATCCTTGGTTATGAACTATAGTGCAACCATTTTTCAGTGTCAGAGGGAGCTGAATAATTTCTTTTCTCAAAAGTTGTGGTAGGCCAAATAAATTTGAGAACCTATGATTTACAGGCTCAGAATTCCATCCCTATGAAACAGCTCTCTGTCCTAGGGTGGCTATGAATCCAAATAGACTTGAAGGTAGTATATATATGTTTTTGTTGCAGTCACCTAATCTGGTGTCAATTTGAGGATTAAGAGTGTAGGGGTGGAGTCTACCCTGTCAATCTGGAGATTGCCAATGAGACCTCTGTGTGGGCATGGCTTTCTCTGAGAATTCTGGGAAATGTGGTAATTCCTTCTTGGAGGCAGAGACACTATCTCTCTCAGTTCACTTCCTTGGAGACTCTCTGTTTACAAGGCTGACTTCCTGCAAGAGACCCCTGAGGAGAAGCCACATGGAGCTACCCTAGTGCCCTGAGCCGGACAAATCACATGGATGCAATCAGACCTCTGAAGCTGAAGGAGCCAGTTGGAGACTCCTGCCAGCACTAAGATGTTTACAACACCACTGGATCCAAAGGCATTCTACCCATCTGGCTATGGTCATCTTGCATTCAGCATCATTGCATGTGTTTCATGAGTCTGAAGAAGACTTTATAGACTGGTATTAGACATAGGGTTAATATCAGACTTGTGGGGTTCAGACTGGACTGGGTTGGAATGCTTTCTTAATGTACAGTTACCTTTTCTATAAAACTCTCATATACATATATGTGTTTATAAATTTGTTTCTCTGGTCTACCCAGGCTAACAGCGATTGTGTTTTTTCTTCCTGAATAGGCTCTATTGTCATTAAAACAGTGTCTACATAGTCAGTTATTGACTGCTTACTATGGTTCAAACAGTAGGTAAATCAGAAAAATAACAAAAAAGCTCTTTGTTACATAAATCTCTTAATAAAAACAGTTGGTCAGGATAAACAAAGATAAACATAATAAAGTGATCAGCCCTTTCTCCTTTTAACAGGTGAGTATTAGTGAAATATTTAGGAGGATTTGTAGCAGCACTAAGATTTACTAACCACCTTTTAAAAGTCTAAAGGAAATAGATGGAGTTAATTCAATTCAATATAGCCTATGTTTTCAATCCAACCTACCCAAAAGATTAAATTTTACCGTGTAGCTCAAATAAAAATTATGATTTAGATATTTTACATTTTTCCCTGTTCAAGATCATATATATATATATATATATATATATATATATATATATATACACACACTTATAATTCATCTCAATCATAACTAAACACATTGCGAGTGTTCACGAGACCATACTAGTCAGTGCAGGAATGGAGGATGGGTGAGATAAAGAAGAGGAACTGAGATGGAAAAGGGAGTTAAAGACCATAGAGTGGTACTGCTATAAATTCTGTGATCAAATGCTTTGTTTGCTGACTGAACTGTATCAGAGAATCATTTTCAAGACTGCTATAAGGAACATTAACCAAATACAAGTATGTAGGCACTTTTTCTAAGAACATTTGACCATCTTAGTAAGACATTGATGAGTTGAAAGGTAGTGGAGAGGATGCCTTTTGTTGACTACTTAAAAAAATTTTAAGGAGTATAACAGTTGTGTACTGCTCACTTTTACCATAAAGGGTCTAATGAAAAGGGAAGTCAGTTCTTTCTGCATGGTTTATTATCACTCCTTTCTACTCTCTCCTGGCCTTATCTTAACATTATATTCGAAATGTATCACTGAGGATGGCTCTATGCACTGTGAGTAGCCGAGTCTATGCACAGTGTGATGCATATAAGAATCATTGATCAGTTTTATCTTGGTCTCTTAAGAATTGCACATTTTATCTTACTAATGCTTCTTACAGTAACTATCATATTAAATCAGAGGTTTAACATTATGATTCATAAATAGCATGAAACTTGGCACCCATAAATCACGGCACTAAATTGGAAGTTTAAAGGTAAGATTTATAAACTAACATACTAAATCACAACTTTAAAATTTAGGATTCATTAATAAGAACTTTTATATGCATGATGTATAAATCAAAGCACTATACCTGATTCTTGGAAGTTAATGCATGTAAATCAGTATCCTGAAAGTTAATATTAATAAATCAAGGAAATGCATTTTACTTGGTAAATTTCTATTTTAGTGGAAGGATGCCTACATTGCAGAATGGACAGTAGCTTCTAAAAATGTGAATCTAAAATTTTCTTTGATAGCCATTTCCAGAACATCTTTATTGGTTGTATAAGCCCATTTTCTGATGTGAGGATAGAAATATATAATTTGTACTTTTTTCATGCAATTTCTCATTTCTTGAAACTAGTAATTAAACCTCCATGGTAGTTGCATAATCTGGAGTTGATTTGGGATTTGAGAGGATTAAGAGTGAAGGGGTGGAGTCTTATTTGTCGATCAGGTCATAGCCAATGAGACCTCTGTGTGAACATGGACTCTGAGGATTCTTGGAACTCCTGTATTGCCTCCTTAAAGGCAGGAGACAATTCTCTATCTCCTCACTCCCTGAGAGAAAATCTACTGACATGACACATGGTGCTATGACCTGATATCTGCAGAAGCCACATGGACCTACCCTGATGCAATCAAACCCCTGGAGCAGAAGAAGCCATGCACAGACCCCTGCCAGCAGTAACCTCCTTACAATGTCATTGGATCCACAAGAATTCCAACCCACTGGCTTGTGATCTTCCCGCATTCGGCATCATTGCATGTATTTTGTTAGTCTGAAGAAGGCTTTATAGATTGGTATCAGACCTATGGGATTACATTGGATTTATGGACTTGATCTTGACTGAGTTGAGGCATTGTCTCAGTAATTAATTGTGCTTGTATATAAACCTCTTTCTTATATACATATGAGTGTCTATGAATTTGTTTCTCTAGTCCATTGAAAACTAACATAACCACACTACAGGGCTTTCCTTTTTCGGCCAATAATACCCACCAAAACTAGCATTTCTCCATAGGAGTTATTTTCTGCATCTTTGATCATGCTGAGCAAGTGTCTCAAGTCCTTTTGAAGGTGGTGTGAACAAACCTCGAGAAAATGTGCTCATATGACTGCTGCTATCACAGTGTGGCAGATGACTTCCTTCTGGCCATCATACACTATGTCTTCTTATAAGCATCCATGTATGTCTTATGTTCCTCATCATAGCAACAGTTTGAGTCTCACATGTTGTTATAAGGTGGCATCAAGAATGGTACCGCACCATCCTCAGGATCTTTGCTGTGTGTGAACCCATTGTGACAACCACTGGGTGGTTGGGTCAATCCATCTCATGGAGGCTTTTCCTCGTTTTCACCAACCTTTTACCCACCTTCTGTCCTTCTACACCCAGGCATGGAAAACATTTTGCCCTTGGGCCTTACGAGGTCCACACAATGAACCGCAGCCATATAACATCACAGACGTCACTAAAGAGAAGCAGTTCCATTCATCATCTTTCAAACTAACTTCACTACTATTGAGTTGATGGCAACCCAAAGTGACTCTAAAGGTCAGGGTAGAACTGCATCTATGGGTTTCTTAGACTGTAACTCTTTACAGGATCAGAAAGGCCTGTCTTTGTCCCAGCCATCACATTAGGAGTGGGACAATTGAATGCTTAACTAAATATGGTAGGTGATCTAAGTTGATAATGATGATTGGTCTGGAAATGATATTATAAATATCCAAATGGCCCTGGACTGAAAAATGTTTCCCCACCTCTAGTATGCAGGGACTTATTTCTCCTGATAATATCTCAAAGGTACAGAAGATGATGTATTGCCATTCTCCCTTTGAAGGAACATTTAAGTCATACTGTATGTGTGCCCCATCCCTCCAGTAATCATCTTATTTTCTCACTATGTATAAAAACCATTTATTTATGCTCATTTAGTCTAGTTGCTTCAGCTGTTCTATTTTCAAGAGCAAGATTCAGTCTATTTTGACATCCATGCTAGTTGGTTTGTTTTTCTTTCCATTTCCTTTCTTTTTAAGATTAATCTTTTTTCTTTCTTCATCTAGGATACCTTGATGTGATCCCACCTCATCTGATCATCTATTCTTTTTTTATTTATTTTTTTTTCTGATCATCTATTCTTGAGATGGTCTCCGATATGTTTTTTTTTTCCTGTCTGAGACCTGATCCTTTACACATCTTATGACCACACTGGTTGATGTGCTTCCTCTGTGTGGCCTTGGCTACTTCTCAGCTAGATGGCTGTTTATCTTCCAGCTTTTAAGACCCCAGATGCTATATCTTTTGATAGCTGGGCACCATCAGCTTTCTCTACTACATTTGCTTATGCACCCATTTGACTTCAGTGATCACATTGGGCCAGTGAGCATCATGGAATACCATCTAATTCAATTTTCATCACCCCATAATCAGATATTGATGTAATTAAAACCTAATTCCACTTTTGTCATACTAATGACCATATATATATATATATATATATATATATATATATTTGAGTGTGTTTACAGGTTATCGCATATTTAATGGAAAGAAAGTTACCTTCCAAAATAGAAAATGCATACTTTTCGATGAAGGGAATACAAATAACTGGCCTCCCGATCTAATTTTTAAGTTGAATATAGTCATTTTTAAGTTTAATATAAAACAGGGGGCCGAAGAGTAGCATGTGTCTAATATTTCTCATGGGTTACCCTTGGATAATTGAGATGTTCCAGGAAGGGCACTGTATCATATCAGCCTTATTCTAGATTTTCTAGAGTATCAAGACCAATGAAATATAAATGATAATAATATGAACAAGAATGTATATAAATACATATAGTGTATGAATAGTGCATATGTAGTATGTATGTGTATATGTATCAGTATACTGATTTCCTCCCTCGTGCTCCACTGCATTTCCTGGGAATCTCTGGTTGGGAACTCGACGTGGCTATATAGCTTGCCTGACAAAATCACCACCAGTTGGGCCAGTGTTCCTAACAGATCTTTAGTCCAAAATAAAAGCAAGAATATATATCTAACCTATCTATCAAGAGAAACTTTCTAGAACACCCATATATGTTGATTTGATGAAGGCCACAATTTCAAGGAAACCATTATTCACACCAACTAATATGGTAACTTCCTTCTTTGTCCATTAATACAGTGGCATGAGGAACAGAAAGGGCCAGTGGCATTCTTAACTTCCAGCTCAATCATATGAATGTTGGGTCTTCAGATGAGATCTCTCCTCTCTTTGGAACTAAGAATTCAAGACTTGCAGATCATAGGGTCATAAGACTAGAAACAAAAATATTTATGAGTGGATCACTAGGGTCATAGTGATTTATAGCCTTTGATTCCTGGATCCATGAATTTCAGCTGTGGGCTAGACGGCCGGTTTAGAGTATATACAGCCTGCTAGAGAACATTGCCCAAACCCTGAAAAGTATCGCCAAATAGTTGGCACTTTAATTGTGACTTCATAGCATTTCTTCCTTCTATCAGTAGTGCTGCTTCAGTATTATGAGGAACCTTATAAGATCAGGAACATGAGAAAATTCCATGAGCCTGGGCCCCTTGGTATACTCCATTTGATGTGAGATACGTCTTTTGATCTGAAGTAATGATGTATGGAATACCATAATGGTGGATGAAAAATGCTGTGGGTTTGTGGATGGTAGTTTTATGCAAACTTTTGCATAGCAAAGGCAAATCCAGACTTTAAGTAAATGTCTGTTTCAGTAAAAACAAACCCCAGCTCTTTTTGAAATGGAAGTGGTTCAGTTTAAATAACCTATCACCAGGTTACTAGTTGATCCCTCCAAAAATGTTGCCATATCAGGCTCACTTTTAGTCTCTGATGTTGGCAGATTCAGGGACCCTTGTGGTTTAGTGGGTGTGCTAGGCAAGAATCTCTAGAAGAACAAAACCAGGACTCATTATATATATATAGTTCAACTCACTTTTGTGGGAAAGTTAATATACTGAAGGATCTTCAACTCATGCTGACTCCTGGTGTTCAAAATCCAGGAAATAGACAAGAGAATTTGCTCTCAGGTAAAGTGAGCAGAATCAGCCAGCAGGCAATAGACATAGCAGGGTGTGTGGTCAAAACAGCCAGAAGGTGAGAAGTTGAAATGAAGGAGGTCCTGGTGGATCCTTAAACTCCAGTGATGCATGTACAACATGGTGACAAGATCCATGGGTTGGCTTGGCCCACAGGTAGCCGAGCACATTGTCGAGGCAAAGGACTAACTTAGGCAGGAGCATGGTGGTCTGATCACCAGGGGGAGAGAGAGAGAAGAGAGAGCGAGAGCGAGAGCATGAGCGAGAGCGAGAGCGAGAGCGTGAGCGAGAGCGAGAGAGAGAGGCTAGCCCTGGAAAATCAAGTATCTTGGTTACTTTCCAGTCAAGCTGGACCTGGCTGAAAGTTTAAATTCTGCTTACATGTTGAAAGTTTAAACCCTGCTCACATGGTCCTATGGGAACCCTATTGGCACAGATAACCGAACTATCATAGTGGGTTATGTGTTGACTGCTAACTGCAAGTTCAAGAGTTGAGCTCCACCAGCTGCTCTGAGGGAGAAGGATAAGGCTTTCTGCTCCTATAAAGATTTACAATCACTGAAACACATAGGGACAGTTCTACTCTGGCCTGTAGAGTCACGATGAGTCACATTTGTCTTGATGCCAGTTGGGTTGGTTTGGATTTTATTTGGGTAGCCAAGTTGGCTTGATAAAGGGAAGTTTATTCCACCAAATCCATTCACAATCTTCATCCTGGCCATCATGACCACTTAGCTCAGGTAACAAAAATTGAGTGACTAAGGAAAGAATATGACTAATTTGAACTGATGGCATCATCCCATGAACTTAGTTGTTAAAATTCTCCTCTGCCAAGGTAACATTCATTGACATATTCAGAGAAGTCTACCCACACACTTCTCTAATTCTCCTTGCATCAATTTTTCAATTGTGTATTTTGCTTTTCTGTGATCATTCAGCTAAACCATTGGTCACTCCCATAAATACAATCTTAAAACTCATCATTTCTTGTTCCAAGCAAAATGAACAACCAGATGTACTGCTTGAAGTTCTCACCACTGGGAGGATTTTCCTTCACCACTGTTCTTCAGGGAGATCGAAGAAAGAGACTGTAGTGCTGCTTCATATCATGCCAGCATATCATGCAGAATCATCTGTCAATCAGTCACACATTTTCCTCTCCCATTTGACTGATGATAAGGAACACCCAATGAGGGCATAAGTAAAGACTTTGAGAAATTAGGTAATATGGTTGGAATCGAGATCATGGACATTTGGGGCACTTCCTCTTGCAACTTACACCTTCAGGTCCTGCTCCAATACAATCTCTTATATATCACTTATGTTTAGTAAAGGAGTGTGGATGTGCACATCTGACTGTGATCCTGTGACTCTTAGAATTCTGTTTGCACAGACTCACTCACTGCCATCAAGCCAATTCTCACTACTAACAACTTCCTGTGGGTTTTCAAGACTGTTCACTGGAATAGAAAGTCCAGTCTTCCTCCCAGCAGAGCTGCTACAGGTTTCCAACTGGGGACCATGCAAACCACAGCGCAACTCATAAGAACGATACAGCCAGGACTCCTTTTGCACAGGCAATACCCAGGTTATGATAGGTGGGCATTCAATATCCACTATGGCCGAGTAATTACCAAAGCACTGTTACTCCATAGGAAAGTCATTTTCTAGAGAAAATAGCAGGCTTTTGCTCCAAAATCCTAAAGGTCTGATCTGTGATTCCCTAATAGGGATGGGCCAAAGACCACATAGCATCTCTGTGTGCCATGGACACTTCAAACATCATTGAATCAGCTGGGTTATGTGGTATAAGTAGAGCCTATTACAGAACATTTTCTTCTTTGGGTCTCAGGTCAAACCTTAATGTTTTTGAGTAACTTGATAAAGAGGCATACCCAGGTGAGAGATATGGTGCCTCCAATGTCCATGAGGTATGTGTCTTCTTTTTAAGTCATAGGTTAGGCCAGATGCAATAACTTGTCCTTTGTCTTTATATATATTCATGAACAAGATTAACATCATTCCACCATTAGACATTTCACTGAGGTGGAAGGTGCCTGAATTTGTGTCCACTTAATTTCCTGCCCTTTAACATGCAAACTGTTGGGAAATAAACCTCATTTTTCAACAACACAAAGAGTGATTATATATGTGAACTTCTCCTGATGGGATACTCAGAAATCCAATTGACTACATCTGTCAGAGGAAATGATGCAGAAGCTCAGACTCAACAGTTAAAACCAGGCTAGTGACTAACTGTGGAAGAGACCAATTGCTCATATGTAAGTTCATGAAAATGAAAACTACTACACAAGAGTCAAATACAGCATTGAGTATACCCCACCTAAGTTTAGAGAAATCTCAAGACTAGTATTGATGCACTGACTAGTAATGACTGACGATCAGACACATTGTAGGAAATCAATAAGGACATCATGGCCAAAAAAAGTAAAACAGTCATTAAAAAGACAGGGACAAAAGTGGCTGTTAAAGAAGAGATTCTGAAACTTGCTCTTCATCATAGAGTTTTTGTTGCTAGTGGCTGTTGAGTTAACCCCAACCCATAGCAACCCTATGTACAACAGAACAAAGCACCATCCAGAGAGTAGATAAGGTCAACGGAAAAAATTATGAAGGCAAAGAGCTGAACAGATATTTCCAAAGAACTACTTGAGAAGATAATGTAAAATATAATGAAATTTGCAAAACTCTAGAGTAACAGAACAAGAAAAGAACATGATCCCTTTTGTATTAAAAAAAAAAACTAAAGAAAAAATTCAAGCCTCAAGTTGCAATATTGAAAATTGTATGGGGAAAATATTGATAGATGAAAGAAACATCAAAACAAGAGAGGAAGAATGTATGCCAAAATACTAGCCAACCCTCAACCATCTCAAGTAGTAGTATTTAATCAAGAATCAATGGTACTGAAGGAAGAATTCCAAGCTGTACTTAAAAGGGATTCAGGAATGACTGAAATATAAATTTAAATGTAATCCCAAACAAAGCTAGAATAACTGATAGAATACCATCTGAAATGTTTTCACTAGCTGGTGAAGTACTGGAAGCATTCGCTTGTCTATACCAGGGAATTTAGAAAGGAGTTACAATATTTGTGCCCATTCCAAAGAAACGGAATACAGAACTTATAGAACAATATTGCTAATATCTCATGCAAGTAAAATTTTGCTGAAGTTCATCCAACAACAGTAGTACATTGACCAGGAGCTGTCAGAAATTTCAGCCAGATTCAATAGAGGACATGGAACAAGGGATATAATTGCTGATGTCAGATGAATCTTGACAGAAAGCAGATAATACCCAAACTGTGTTGACTTGTGATTTATTGAAAAGGGATTTGAATTATCAAGGGTTCATGGGGGGAGGAGGAAAAATGAGGAGCTGAAATCAAGGGCTCAAGTTGAAAAATATGTTCTGAAAATGATGAAGGCAACATATGTACAAATGTGCTTGACACAATTGATGGATATATGGATTTTGACAAGAGCTGTAAGAGTCCCCAATAAAATGATCTAAAAAAGAAAAAGAAAAGGTATTTTACTGTGGGGCTACAGCAAACTATGGATAGCTTTGAGAAAAATGAGAATCCCAAAGCACTTCTCTGTGCTCATGCAGAATCTATGCATGGATCAAGAGGCCGTTGTGTGAACAGAAAGAAGGAAATACCTCATGGTTTGAAATCAGAAAAGGAGTGTGATATGGTTATAGCATTTCATATAGCATTTCTTTGTATGCTGAGAAAATTGTCAGAGAAGCTGGGTTATAAGAGGAATTCAGCATCAGGATTAGAGGAAGGCTTATTAACCATTTTCAATAGACAGATAACAAAAATTGCATGGTCAAGAGGAGGAGGACTTGAAGCACTTTCAGGTCAAGGATTGCAACCTTTAGTGTGCATTACAATTCAATATAATGAAAACCAAAATCTTCACAACTGGACCAGTAGGTAACTTTTTGATAAATGAGAAAATCTTGAAGTTGTCTAGAATTCTGTCTTGCTTGGATACACAACCGATGCTCATGGAAGCAACAGTCAAGAGATCCATCAATACACTACATTGGGTAATCCTGCTGCACAGGACCTCTTTACAGTGTTGAAAAACAAGGGTATTTTGAGTACTAACATGGGCCTGACCCAAGCTTTAGATTTCCCGTAGTCTCATATAAATGTGAAAGTTGGACAGTAAATAAGGAAGACTGGAGGAGAATTTGACTGGAGATGCATTTGAATTATGGGGCTGGAGAATAATAGCAAAAATACCATGGACTGCCAAAATAATACACAAATCTCTATTGGAAGAAGTACAAAGTACTAACTAACAAGTACTAACTCCTTTAAAAAAAGGATAGCAGATTCTGTCTCAAGTAGATTGGGTATGCATCAGGAGATAACAGTTCCTGGAAAAGGACATCATGTTTTGTCAAATTGAAGGCCATTGAAAAAGAGGAAGACCTTCATTGAGTCATAATGACACAATGGCTGAAACCATGTCTTCACAGAGAGGAAAACTGATGAGGACGGCACATTCTACCACACAGAGTCATTATGGGTTGAAAACTACTCAAGGGCACAATAATAACAAGCATGCAAATATATTACACAGTCTAGAGTCATTCATTGATACTTCTTTCTTAGTAGGTACAATTATCATAAAGCCATCAATGTAATGGACTGTTGTGACATCTTGTAAGGGAAAGCAAACAAGAGCTTGGTGAACTCAATGATGACATAGGGCCAGAGAGATGACATACTGCTGAGTAAGTGAAACTCTATCCTTGTCTGGACAATGGAAGGACAACTTTTCTGGTGTTTCCTTTGAAATCAAAATCAAGAAACAGATATTGGTCAGAACTATAGCTGCATACCAGGTACAGAGAACTATACAAACTTGCTCAAGTAAAAATAAAAGAAAACAAAATATGCAACAGGAGCTACAGTTGTAATCGCTATTTATGTTAGGCTGGTTTCTATAGAGAAGCAAAAGCAGTAATTCATATATAAAAAAGAGGAAAAAGTACAACAAAGAAGTGTTTTACACAGTTGAAGAAATGATTAAGTCCAGTGCAGTTCAAGTTTGTGGGTCAGATGTTAAGCTGGAGGCTTTTTCTGACTCATGTAGCTGCCAGAGCTGAAGAATAAGAAAGCAGGAAGATCAAGACTGGTGAGTGGAGAGGCGGATGATGCTAAGATCAGCTGTTCAGATTACTGCAGACAATATAGCAGAAATATATATAGCAATATAGCTGAAAGCCCAAGAAACAGAGATTAATAAACTGAATGCAGGATTCAGATGAATGAAACTACATCCTAGAGGAGATAACATGAGGGCTGTGTCATCCACCTTAATATTCCTATAATTGTGCAACTGTTCAAGCAGATCCCATCATTAAGTTGTTTACATTATGCTAGGTCACATCATTGGGGAAGCTTCAACAGCCAAATTACTGAGAATCCTGGTTGAGCTAAGTTGAAACAAAACCTCACTATCATACCACTTAAGTTTATGAAAATCTATAGTCATGCTCCAAGACCCATCCATCCATCCATCCATCCATCCATCCATCCATACATCCATACATCCATCCATCCATCCATCCTTTTATCTTCCATTCCTTCCATCCTTCCTTCCTTCCTTCCTTCCTTCCTTCCTACTTTTCTTCCTTCTTTCTTTTTCAGAGGTCAAATAGGTGAATTCATTTAAGATGTAGCATAGCAGAAATCCTTACCCCTGGCATCCTTCAAGTCCTTGATGGTGGTAATAATCTCAGCAATCCTTCAGGGGATGCAGTATTACATTTCATTCATTTTCCTATGTATCAGCAGTTCTAGTGACATCCACTAGATATTTCATACTATAAGAGCCCATATTCTACGTCATAAATACAATATGGAGTTATGTCACTATCTGAATATGTCTATTTCAACGATGCATTGGGGAACTGGGAAAATCATCACATGATTGTTTCTGGAACACACTGTGAGAAACACCAGGTTTAACTACCATATGCCACCATTTTGACTGGTGGACCACAGTGATATAAGTTTCCTGAATTTAGTATCTGTTCAGAGTCAATGTCTAGCAATCTCTAAAATACCTGATTGTTTAATTCTCCTAATGTACAGTTATTCTCACTGTCCAAAACCCCATTTAGAGAAGACTGGGATGAAGATTAATGGTATTAATCTTGGCAGTGTAGTGAGATCCTTCTTCAAGGGCACCTAGCCTCTCCCTCATTCAAGGTGTGTGGGGCTGGGGATTCACTGAGGAGACATGTAACTCTATTAGAATAAGTTACACTTTCACTGCTGTTCTGTTGGTACAGATCAAGTAAACTTAGAGTTCTCATCTATTTCACTCATGGGCAAGCCATCACTGGTTGACATGATCAGTACACTGAGTCACACTATTCTGATATAATTTTGACTCTGCTGTGTGGTATGTTAAACATGCCTGCCTTGTATGTGTTCATTAAATGCTGTCCCTTGGTCCCTACTCTCACAAGGGTCATCAGCTGCATAATAGGTTTGTGTTAGTCCAGGTAGACTAGAGAAACAAATTAATAAACACACATATGGATATCAGAGAGATTTTTATACAAAGGGCAATCTGTCATTAATAAAACATCCCAGCTCAGTACAGTCCAAGGTCATAAGTCTCATATTAGCCCATATGTCCGATACCAATCTATAAAATCCTCTTCAGACTCATGAAACACGTGCAATGAAGCCAAATGCAGGACAATCAGAAGTCAGTGGGGAGCAAGTTCTTGGATCCAGTGGTGTTGTAAGCATCTCGGCACTGGTAGAGGTCTCTCTATGGTTTCTCTGTCTTTAGAGGTCTGGTTACATGCATGTGGCTTGTCCAGTTTAGGGCCTAGGGTAGGTCCATGTGGATACTCCTCAGGGATATCTCACAGGGATCCAGGCTTGTCAGTCGAGTCTCTCAGGCAGAAAGGGTTGTCTGTAGAAAGTCTCCAAGTGAGTGAAACAAGAGAGACAGTACCTCCCACTCCAAGAAGGAATTATCACATTGTCCAGAATTCTCAGGAGAAGGTATTGCTCACACAGAGGTCTTATTGTTTATCTCCAGATTGACAGGCTGGATTCCAAACCCCCTCCCCCAAACTCTTACTCCTCAACTTGACACCAGATTAGGTGATTGCCACAGGGGGTTATATACAAGAACAACTGAATATTGAGAAAACATCCCAGCTCAGTCCAGATGAAGTCCATAAATCCACTATTAGCTCATATGTCTGATACCAATCTATAGAGTCTTCTTACTCAGAAGACACATGCAATAATGCTTAATGCAAGAGGATCACAGGCTAGTGGGTAGTAAATCCTGTGGATCCAATGGCATTGTGAATATCTCAGCACTGGCAGGGGTCTCCACATGGTTTCTCCAGTTCCCAGAGCACAGGGTCCATCAGCTTAGTGCCCTATATCTTGTGAGTAGAGTGTCTCTCAGGGAGTGAGCATTGTCAGTAGAGTCTTCAAGGGAGTGGGCTAAGAGAAAATTTCCCTGCTTCAAATAAGGAAATACATGAGTTCCCATCATTCTCAGGAGAAGGCCATGCCCATACAGAGGCCAGTTGGCTATGAATCAATGGATAGACTAGACTCCACTCTTTCACTGTTAATCCTTTCATGTCCCAAATTGATACCAGATGATGTAACTACCACAAGATTAAAGAACCAAACCAATCTTGCTGCTCCTGAGCCCAATTTGACTCACAGTGACTCTGTAAGACAGAGGAGAACTGCTCCATAATATTCAGTGAATGTGACTCTAAGATAGCAGGCAGCTTCATCTTTTTTCTGCTGCAGCAGTTAGGAGCTTTAATTTCCATCCGGAATTTTCCACTGTCAAATCTGGCTTATATAAAATGCCAGTCATGGCAGGCTTCACAAATTAGGTCCTCATCGTTGTGGTAAAAGTTACATTGTACTCTGGACTTCCCATGAGTGGGGCTTAGATTCCAGCCTGATAAATCCATTCTGAATCCACTCATGCACTTTTCTTTGCTGATTTGGGGACTTTCTTTGACAGTATGCCAAGGCAGACCCAACATTTCAATGTGATTTAGTGTAAGGAATCACTTCATCCATGCTTCAGTGAAACAACCAAATAAATACTTAGATGCTTTCCTAACATTTCAAGCTGATACATCCAAGAATCTGTGAGTACTGAGCCCATGTCAATAAACTCAGACTTATCTAACTTGATGTTCCTCTATCATTATTTTGCATCTTTAATAGTCATTCACATACATAGTTTCTAGGTTTCTATTTGTAAAAATTGGAAAAAAACAAGCAGTTCTTTTGAAGTGTGGCACGCTCTTCTTGGGTAATTTTTTGTTACTTCACTTCTTGGTACTCTGTAATATGTTGGTCTCTTTATAGGTCTCAAAAAGAGGTCCAGTAGCAAGTGGTTTTAAGTCTTGAACTGCTAACTGTAAGGTCGGTGATTTGGAGCCCACCTGTCAGTCACTCTGTGGGCAAAAATTGAGACAGTCTGCTTCCCCAAGAGTTTACATTCTCTGAAACCTTATAGAACACTTCTACTCTGACCTATGGGTCATCGTGAGTTGAAATCAACCTGAACATAGTGAGTTTAGATTTTGGTATGGGTTTATAAGCAAAATTGGAGGGTGAATGTTTCCTGGGGCCATCTGGCAAAGTGTTATAAGTCTCAGAGATGCCCTACACAATGTCCCAGCCACCATCTCAGGTGATAGCACACGGAAAGATTTTAAGTGATAGCTGAGTTAATCTCATCAGATAAGGGTAGAAGAGAATAATGTCTCTACTGGGAAGATGGTCTACAAAAGGAAAATGGATTGATTTTTCATAAAGACAAAAGAGGGTTTGTTCTCTTAGCAGAAGTGATTCAATGGTATTTATGGGCTCTGCTCCTTTGAAGCAGTTACAGTCTTAGGAACTCAAAGGAGACAGTTCTACTCTGTCCTATATGATCGCTATGAGTCTGGATCAACTGGATGTCAGCAAGTGAGAATATCCTTAGTTTCCTAATTATCTGCCCAGATTTCCCTATTACAATTTTCAGGGTCCTATTTCTTCTCAATCAATGCCACACACTCAAGGTTTGGAATTTAAACATCTGAGGATTTTTTCCCCTTTATCGTTCGGCTAGTATTATCATCAATAAAACATTCTTTTAGGGCACAGTGTTAGCTTTCAAGTCTTGTATGTGGTGCTTCAACTGTGACTCTAAAGCTTTGAGGTCATCTTTTTCTTTCACCACTTTGTCTACTGAGCCTAAGATCAGCCAAATAGTTTCCTTACACTTCTCTTTCTGAAAACATATTGGAGAAACGTATCAAATATGTTATTACTCTTTGACAAAGCTCTTGAAGTCTTCATCAAATAGTGATTTGATAAAGAGCTTTGTCATTCATAAATATTTGACCCAGTGGTGGCGATATTTTGTGTATTTCTATGCCATGGGTTAGCAGTATCATTTACAGCAAGTCATCACTATTTTTAAAATGAGTCAAACTACAGAATCAATTCATAAAACTCAGTCTTACAACTTTCATCCCCTAGAACCACTCTTGGTAACAAATGGCATTGAGTGGGTTCTGTAGAGGAGCAAAACCAAAGAAGCATATATATACTTCTGTCTGGAGTACTGCTCATGCTTGTCATTCAAGGAAATGACTTAGATTTTTGTGGATATTGACAAGTCCCCAGTCTGAGTCAGGTGTCAGGCTGGAGGATTCTGACACACATGAAACAACCCCAAATTGGCTGGTCAGAACACAAGTCTTTCAGCCATGGGGCTGCAAATGCTGACAAACCTTAAAATGTGCAGGTTAGGGGAAGGCTGCTATCTCATGTGCCAAGAACTGGAGATCAGATAATAACAAGTGAGATGAAAAATATAAAAAGAGCACTTCACCAAACAATCCATGCATAGTGAATGCAGGTCACACTCCCAAGAACATTCTGCTAACATCAGATCACACTATGGAGGATAACTACATGATACTGCGAATCATTATTTAGTCAAGCTAAGCTAACATCAGTCATTAAAACACAATACATCTACTTTTGGAGCTATGATAGATTATGGGGATTATATAATACTAAATAAGAATTTCCAACATGGTTGGAAACACAGGACTAGAGTTATAAAATAAGCAGAAAACACTACTGAGCTTATAACCAATTATATACTTTTCAATATATGTTTCTAAAGTGCTAAAAAGCTAATACTTGTAATTGGCATATCAACTGAGAGATCATGCAACTCTCATTATATGTGTGCATGTATATATATTTCCATTTCTCTCTTTTTTCCTGTCCAGCAGATAGTTATCTATCAGCTCATCTTGTAGCATATAAGGTGCAATGTGCATACTCTAACATAGGTTTATATACCATACACAAATCAAAATATCAGTGACAGCAATCTCTTAAGGATGACATGGACATACATATTTGAAATAATTCTATAATGTGTGGTCAGGGTAGATTTTTCAACTAAAGTTTGACAACACATGTTTACTTGATAATTTTTCAAAGCTGCTTTTTTTGTATATTCTGTGATTAATTCAACATTACAGTAAGTAGAGCCATTCTGTCTGCAGTAATACACTTGCATCATCTAAGCTATTCCCAGAGGAAATAATGGGTGAAAGGAAGACCAAGTAAAAAATAACTTTTATCAGATCTACTGTAAAAGGCTTCTCTGACATCAAGGGCATATGCAGATTTCTTTGATAGGCTGACGCCATGTGATTTAGTTTAATAATTTTTTACTTCCCATCATTTATTTCCTCTCAGTAACTTGACATCTGAATATCCACTTTCCGGCATAAAGTTGCATATATTAAAAATGAATACAGTTTTTACACTGTTTTGACCATATCACAATGTATGCCTATTGGAGAGTTTAATAATATATATTTGTGATTTAGAGCTGCTTGTTTTAAGTATTTGAAACAGGTCTCATATCGAGCAACATTTGATTTTGCTTTCAATTAATTTAAGCCCTAAAATGTGAAAGCTTTATGACATTGTTATATGAAACTTAAGTTATATGCTCTTTATCTTCAAATGTCATTTTTATAATCAAATAAAAGAAAAATATTCCTTCTCTTTAAGACTTATTCTACTTTGTAGAAGAAAATAGTGCAGAGTTTTTAAAAATATAAAGTGATATAATTTTTGATATAATTCATAAAAATCTATAGCCCATCAAAATTACATTAAAGTTGAAGGTGAATCACAAAGGAAAAAATAAGCAGTAGGATCAAAGACTTATTAGTTTCATAATAAATGTTCTCATAAATAAAAAGACAGAAAATTATAATCTTATAACTGTTTTAAAGAACTATAAATAAATATTTCAAAATTTAAATACAAATTGCAATAAGTAGAAATAGCCTTATGTTTACCAGTTATCAAATTAATTTCAATTGAATCAAGAAGATCATGGATTTAGCTGTCCTATGATCCAGTTTGCTATGCATAAGATTTTCAACAGCTATTTCCTCTAAAGTGGCCAGCCAATCCCTTCTTCAGAGTCTGTTCTTAATCTGGCAGCTCTGGTAAAACCTGTTCGCTTTGAGTGACTGCTAACATTTAAAGTAGCAGTGATATTGCTGTAGAGTCACACACAACACACACGCTACCAAAGCATGACCAAGTGTCAGACAAATGAAGAAGCAAATCCTCAGAACTGGACTGGTAGTTATCATCACGATAAAGGAAATATTGATGTTGACAAGCATTTTGTATTGTTTGGATCTACTAAATGCTCATAGAAGCAGCAGTGAAGATATCAAATGACAGGCTGCATTGGGAAAGTATGCGGCACAAGATCTCTTTTAGAATATTGAAATGCAGAGAGATTACCTTGAGGACCTAGTGCACCTAATCCATAGCATGGTATTTTTCAATGGCATCACATGCATGTGAAAGTTCAGCATTGAATTAAGTTAGAATGAAGAAGAATGAATACATTTGAATGTGGTGCTGGTGCAGAATGCTGAAAGTACCATGGATTGCCAAAAGAACAAATGGTTTTATCTTGGAAGAAGAATGTCCAGAGTGCAAGGATGGCGAAACTTGATCTTATATACTTTGGAAATTTGGTCAGGCTGCCAGTCACTGGAGAAGGACATCAAGCTTGGTACAGTAGAGGGACAGGAAAAAAGAGGAAGCCTTCAAGGAGATGTATTGACAGACATTGTAGTTGCAAGGATATTGATGCGTGTGGCAGGTGTACATCAACTTCCTAAAATAATGAAGTGGGTGGAGTCTAGCCTTTCAATCAGATCACAGTCTTATGAACCTTCCTTATGGGCATGGCCTTCTCATTAGGATTCTGGGAACTTTCTCTCTCTTGATTCTTCCATCAGAAGAGGTGGGCCCTTTCTCTCTCTCTCTCTCTCTCTCTCTCTCTCTCTCTCTCTCTCTCTCTCTCTCTCCTGTTTCACCTTCCTGTTGACAAGTCATAAGCCATGGTGATGGCAGTTAGAGTCCTGGAGATGCTTCCATCACCATTGGATCCACAAGACTTTCAACTCAGTGACCTGTGATCATCCTGCATGTAGCATCATTGTATGTGTTGTATGAGTCTGAAAAGGAATTCATGGACTAATATCAGACTTATCAGTTAATATCAAACTTATGGACTTAATCTGAACTGATATGGAATGTTTTATTGATGCATAATTACCTCTTGACATAAAGTTCTCTTTTACATATATATGAGTGTCCATGAAATTGTTTCTCTAGTCAACCCAGGCTAACACAATGTGCAAAGGTGAGTTTCTATACTTCTGATATGCATATACACTAATATAAGTTCCTACGGGGAATCTTGTCTCTAAAATCTTGGTATCCCTCTTTGGATATGAAACTTCCTAGGAATTTAACCTTTGGAAATAAACTATAGCCAACGTGAGTTTCTATACCTCCAATGTGCATATACATTAATATAAGTTCCTATGGGAAAACTTGTCTCTAAAATCCTTGTTATCACTCTTTGGACATGAAACTTCCTAGGAATTTAACCTATGGAAATAAACCATAGCCAGAAGATGTTCGTTGTGTATTGTTGAATGTGCAATATCCATAAATAATCAGAAATAATCTACATAAGAATTATTTTGCAGCCATAGACAGATATTCTAGAATCATTTTCCCTAATATTCCCAACTCATGGCTACCTGGATGAAAAAAAATATATTATCCCTGCCCACTTGCCCTCCACTTTTTTTTGGTCATCACCACCCTCTGGTGCTCATGGGAGCTACCCAGCCTTGCTCCTGGAGAGCTGCTGCCAAGCCCATGGGCCGCAACCACTACGCCACCGGGACTCAGCCCATCCCTCCCACTTTTAATGCACACAATTATCCTGTCTCAGACTGTTTAATCCATATGAAAAATGACTCAAATTGCTCAACATACTTAATAAAATGTTATTATAATGTGTTCCCAAAGATGTGAGAAAGTGCAAAATACCCTTCTCAAAAATTCCTCACAGGGATTCCATGGAAGAACAAGAGAATAGCTAGTCATGACTCAAGATATGAAAGCATCTCTGAGGAATCATCATATCATCCCCCTCAAGGTAGGTTCCTGGTGCTGACATCTCTAATGGTTCTGCCTTCCTTGCCTTCTCTCTCTCCTTTTTAAGTCTTATCCATTATTCTTTTCCTACATGCCCTTACTTCTACTGTTATTACTATCCTGTTTCTTTCTATGTGTCTGCGTGTGTTTCCTTGTATACTTCAACCAAAACTCCCTAGCATACATGCAGGAAAGTTCTTATGGAAATCATACCCCTTTAATTCCTAGATCCTGTAGCTGGTTATCTTTGGTTTCAGCATTGCTTAATGGTCTGATCAATTTTCCCTGTGACAGAAAATAGGGCCTTCTGACAGAAATAAGGCGATGTTTGTAGAAGAAACCATTCTCTTGGAATCTTGTCAAAAGGGAGTTATAGAATGATAGAATACCTAGAATCACTGTTCTACTATGAAATTGTTTATTCTATAATCTAGATTATTTTATTCTTGTTTCTTATTTCTTATATGAGACATGGTCATTATCTGCCTACAAAGAAAAAAAATCAATGAAAGTATGTTTCATTTTATATTTTAAATTACCAGGTCTAGTATTCTGCCTGGAGGCTATTATTATATTCTGCCAGTGATTGTGTGTAAAGGTATGCTTCTTCAAAAACATTCACTCTGTTTCATGCATCATCCTGTCAGCCATTTTCACTCTCCTTTCTATCCTGTAAGAACCTTGTAATTGATGCTTAGTAATGTCAGCAGCTTCTAAATCCTAAAACACTCCCTTTATCCACTTACATCATGTTTCATTTCACCTTTCTCTGAAAAGGCATTTTGATATTGCAGCAAAGTAATTTACTCAGATTGTATGCTGAATCTTGTAAAATTCAGCTTTAAAGCCATCTGAGCCAATAGCACTTTGCCTTTTCAAAATGTGGTGGCACTTTCCTGTGTTAAATATTTTCTTCATTATTGGATCAGAACTTTGATATTTCTCACTTGTTCATTTCCTGGATTCAGAGAACTCTCTAAACATTCCCTTATTTGCAGGATATTGCCTAATGTCTTGATTAATGTCATCCTCATACATCTATTTTCGTTTTAAGCCTGGTACATGGTTCATTTTCTTCCTGCCCTAGAAAATAAAAAGTAATGCTTGTTTCATGTTTTGTCTCTTTACTTCTCTTATTTGACCTCCTTATTCTATTATTGGTTTGATCCTGTTCTCTACAGACGTTCCATAATCTAAGTCATGTTTTATGGTATCGACTCTAGACAATATACATTGTTCTAGACACACTGGGGAATACCTCTCCAGTTTCTGCCCATTAGGGGAGTAAAGGGATGTGTACAACTATAATTTGGGAGAAGAGAAATAAATAAATGACTGTACAGGAAAGGTCATGAACCTGTGCAAGAATTAGTGAAGAAAGCAGCAGATGAAGGACTTGAGAGATATAACTTGCTGTGTTGGTTTGATTTGCTTACTTTCTTTTGGAATGCTAAGAATATGTGTATAAAATTGATGCAATTGTAATAATTTTTATAAATGAGTTTTCGATACTTTTTAAAAAGATGCTCGAATAAACTGTTTTTTGGATCTGAAAATTTCCGCAAATACAATTGCACATTTCTGGCATTATTATATTCTTTTGACAAAAATGGAATTTTAGCAAGTTTAAATTCCAAATTTACTGTAATGATGAGAGGCAATCATTACTACAAATGTTTAAA
>PVJH01004405.1:0-125841 GCA_004026705.1 Nesogale talazaci
CTCTGCCACATCCGCTTCCATTGAGGGAGTCTGTTTGGCTCTGGTTATGGCCGGCCCTGTAGCTCTCTCTTTTCACGTCTCCTTCCACCGCCATCCTCACGGTTGGGTGTTGCGTGGTGGGATCTGCACACCCACTTCAGCTTCTGTGGAGACAAGACCCATACTCTCCCCCTGGGTGAGTTAGTGCCCTGTTCCCTCCGTTAACCTTTTACTTTCAAACCTCCTTTTTCTCTCTCCCCCTTTCATCTTCCCTTGCTGTGCTGTGTCGAACATGTACATCCCTGGGTTTGGTTCCACCTGTTCCCCTTTCCCTGGGTCTCTGACCAACTGTTATGTTATAGGGGGCTTCCCTTCTATACCTGCCATATTGGTTACACTCATCTCAGTGGGTCATGCTGTACCATCCTGTCATGATCGCTGAGGACAAAAGGGTGCAGAGGCAGACAGAACTGAGGAAACTGATGGCGCTCAGTCACCACACGATAAAGTAGCTGGGATCTTAAAGGCTAGAAGGTGAACAAGTGGCCATCCAGCGCAGAAACAGCAAAGCCCACATAGAAGCGCACCAACTTGTGTGATCACGAGGGGCCGAAGGGAGCAGACATCAAACATCAAAGAACAAGGACTAAATGAGTAAGAATGACGGGGAGAGCAGGGTGGGGACCCAAAGCCCACTTGTGGGCAATTGGACACCCCCTTACAGGAGAGTCACGGGGGAGAGATGGGCCAGTGAGGTAGCAATGAAGCATAAAACCTTCCTCTATTTCCTGAAGGTTTCCTCCCCACAACCATCACAGTCCCAAATCTGCCCTGCAGTTCCAGCTGGACTGGAGGAGGTGCACTGGTGGAGGTGGGAACTGGAACGAGGGAACTCGGGGTGGATGGACCCCTCGGGGTCAGTGGTGGGAGTGAAGTTGCTGGATGGGTAGAAGGAGGGTGGAGTGGAGAGAGGAAGCCAGCTGTGGGGATCTGCGGACTGTCTCCTATCTGGAGAGCAGACGTAGGGTGGAGTGGGCAGGGGGAGATGTCGGGCAGTGTAAGATATGACAAAACAATAATGATTGCAGAGTAATAAGGACTGGTGGGGGAGAGGGAGAAGTTGGAGGGGAAAGGAAGGGGGGCCCATATCAAGGGCCCAAGTGGAGGGGCAGATGTTGAGAGAATGTCGATGAGGCACAGTGTATATAACTATGTATTGAACTATGTATGATGGAAAGTGATGTATGAGTGCCCATTAAAATGATAAATTAAAAATTAAAAAAATTGAAAAATATGAGTTTCTGTGGATTTGTTGTTCTAATGTACCCAGACTAACGCAATCCCTATCGTTATATATAATAAATACATTTACATATAAACGTGCCTGTATTCATACCCCTCCTAGTTCCTTCCTCTGTTTCCTTTGACTTTCCTCTCGTCCCACTATCATGTTCGACCTTCATTTGACTTTCCTTAGTTCCTCTTGGCTACATTACTCTTGGTCAAGTTCCACCAGGCATTCTTATACCATCCTTGCCATTGATTTCAGATCACTTGTTTTTCCCTTGTCCCTGGATTCATTGATTCCCCTCTTCTTTTCCCCCACCTGCCCCTCTCCTGTGTTCCCTGGAACCATCTGTCCTGTTGTTTTCTCCTCAGGATTGTGTATCCTGCCTATCTTATGCTGCAAAACATGCAAACACAATAACAAGCACAAAAGCAAAACAACAACAACAACAACAAAAGAAAAGCCCATAAATAGTTCCAGGTCTGTCTGTTGATCTTTACGAGTGTTTTCTGATTCATTCTGATGAGGTGCACGGCCTTGCCCCCAAAGTCTATTTTTGGGATTCCTCCAGGATTTGTGTTGCTTTGATCCCCTTGTTGATCTGTTGCTTGCCCTGTGTGTTTCTGTCTGGGGTGGTGGGGTCAGATCAAGGACAATGCCTGCACTATGTCTCCAGTGTTGTCCCCCATAGTGCCGTGGGTCCATGAGGGAGATCATGTCTCGTGGTGGGGCCAGCCCTATTGTCTTCTCTGTGTATTGACTGCTCTAGCAGGAATATCGTCCTTGGGACTTGGTGGCCCAGATTCTGTTCTACTCTTTGTCTTCGCTTGTTCCTGTGTGTTATGAGCAGCCGTGCCCCTCTCTCTGAGCTGTAGCTTCAGTACTGCCCTCATTCTTTTGGGTAGGGGAGTGGTCCATGTTGCTTGCTTTGGGGCAGACCCACAGATCTCTATGGGTTCGCCGCTTCATGCCAGTATGTTGCATTCACATCTTGGTGTACCAGGTTGAGGTCTGGTCCCACTCTCCCTGTCCTGTGGAGATAAAACAATACCCTCCCAATGGGTGGATTAGTGCCCTCACTACTTGTATCCTTTCCTTTTATCTTTCTTTTCTCCTTCTTTTTAATTGGCTGTCACATATATCTCTGGATGGGGTCTGACCCCAGTCATATGCCTGGAGCTCACCCCAGGAATTATATGCATATAGTAGCTTTTTCCTTATGCCTCATTTGCTTTTTAAGCTTACCTTAGTGGATGCATGTACTTGACCTTTTGTGCTTGGCTTATTTCACTTAGCATAATCCTCCCCCCAATTTTCCCCATGTGGTGATGTGCTTTATGCCTTTATCACTTTTTTTAGGGATGTGGAGTACTCTATTGTATGTATGTACCACCGTTTTTTAATTCACTGATGGAAAGCATGGCTGTTTCCAGCTCCCTGGGTTGTGAACTGTGCCATGGTGAACATTGAAGCTCTGATGTCTGGCTGTGGTTTGTTTCTTGACTCTTCTAGGTATATGCCCAGTGGGGTGACTGCAGAGCTATATGGTAGTTCGATTTCCATCTGTGTTAGATATCACCAAATCCATTTCCATAATGGATATACATACCTACAGGTCCACCAGCAGTGGATGAGAATTCCTATGTCACCACAGCCCCTGTAACACTTGTTTACTTTCTGATTTTTTTTATCTGGCTATCTTTGAGAGTGTTTGGTGGTATTGCATAGTTGTTTTAATTTGAATTTCTCTTATGGTTCATGATTGGGAATATTTTCTCATATGTTTATTAGCCATTCAGATTTCTACTCTTGTGAAACTTCTGTTCAGAACCTTTGCCCACTCCTCAATGGGATATTAGGGTTTTTTTGTTGTAAGCTAGCAGAGTATGATAGATTGTGGTAATAAGGCTTTTGTCTGATGTGTCATTGCTAAAGATGTTTCCCCAGTATGCAGACTCTCTTGTCTTGGTGAATTCTTTCCATGTATATAGGTGCTTGATCTTCAATATATCCCACTTGTTAATTTATGCCTCCCCTGTGTTAGTATCCTTCCTTATTTCTAGTGGCCTATGTATTCCCTCCGCCATAGTTCACAGGTTTGTCCCAATTTCCTCCTTAATGGCCCTATTATTTGAGGGTTTTGCCTCAAGGTCTGTGATCCACCATGAATTTATACTTGTGCATGAAATGAGGTCAGAATCTTACTTCATTTTTCTGTTGGTAAAGATCTAATTTTCCAGTACCACTTGTTGAAGAGGGCATCTGCTTCCAATTTGATATTTTTGGGTCCTTATCAAAGATCAGTTGTCTGTATGAGGATGATTTTATTTCTGGGTTTTCAGTTCTTTTGCATTGGTCTGAGTATCTGTCATTATTTTCAATACCATGCTGTTTTTTATCTCTGTGTCTGTATAATAGACGCTAAAGTAGGTAAAGCAATCTTTCCAGCTTTATCCTTCTTGAGGAATTCTCTGCTAATTCTGGGATTCTTCCCTCTCCAAATTTTTTCAATTCTTTGAATAAAGATGATGGTATTTATAGCAGGATAGCACTAAACTTACATAGCGCCTTGGGCAGAACTGACATCTTTACAATATTGAGTCTTTGGATTTATGATTGTTATTTCTATTTTTTGCTATTAGTAGGATTGTCCTGTTGACTCTTCTATAATTGCTGTAAGTTTTGCCAGAATATCAATCATAAGACTCTCTTCCTTTTTCATGTGAGCATGTATCACTATCGAACTTTCTTTGATAACTGCCTTTGGTGTGTTCAAAAGATTTTAGAATGTCATATTCTCATTGGTTTCTAAAAATTTCTTAATTTTACCTCTGATCTGGGCCAGTACACACCCCTTTTACAATAGTTATTCATCCTCCAATTGTTTTCCCAATCATACTATTGTTGATTTCCAGCCTTATGGCCTAGTGATCCAAGAGGAAAATCTGTATGATTTCTATATGCTTGACTCTACACTGGCTCAACTTGTATCTCAGCATGTGGTCTGTTTTTGAGCATGTACCCTGAAGGCTTGAGTAGAATGAAAATTGTCTTTGCATTTGGGTGGAGAGTTCTAAAAAGACCTATCAAGTCTAGTTGTCTAATTGTCGATTTTAGATGCATAGCCTTCTTGTTCAACTTCTTTTCCTGTGATCTATCTTTCTCAGGGAGTGGTGTATTAAAGTCTCTTTCTATAATTATTGAGCCCATGACTTCTTTTTTCATACTTATGAGCATTTGAGTGATGAATTTTGTGATTTCTCATTGTGCACCTATATATTTATTATGCTCACTGATTCTTGATCTACAATTCCCTTGAGTATTATATAGTTCCTTCTTTATTTCTTGTTATGACTTGCATCTTGAGATCAATTTTGCCCAAAATTATGATCATAACCCCTGCCTTTTATTGAATCTCATTTTCTTGGTTTATTTTGGGAGGAGTCTTTGATTCTCAACCAATGTTTGTCTATAATCATGAAATGTGTCTCCTGTATGCAGCAGGTTGACAGGTCCTGTCTTCTAAACCAGTCTGCTGGTCTTTGCCTCTTAATGGCCAAGTTTAGTTCTTGATATTCAGGGTTATTACATCTATCTGTGAATTCTGTGATGACATCTTGTACCTTTTGTGTTGTCTTGTACCTTTCTTATCTATGTGTTGTGCATGTGCATGTGTGGTTCATTCTTGCTTTCTTTTCACCATTGAGCCATTGCTATATTGGAACCTGTTATCAATTTGTTGACCTCTGAGTGAAGTTGTCCTACATGGCCATCTCTTTTTTTGTGCTCAGTGAGTGTTGCTGTTCTGCCCATATAGGGTTGTCAAGGATTTTTTTACAGGGCTGGGTTTCTTTTAAAGTATTCTTTGAGCTTTTCCTTGTCCAGAAAGACTCTAACTTTTCCATATATCTTGATAGATAATTTGGCTGGATAGAGTATTCTTGGATTTGCATTATATTGTTCCAATTTTCTGACTACGTTATTCCACTCTCTCATCTTCTTCATAATTTCCACTGATAGGTCTAAAAATATTCTTATTTGGGAGTCCTTGATGGTGACTGTTTTGTTCTTTCCCCCCCAAGTTGCTCTTATCATTTTCTCCTTTTCCTTAAATTTGGATAGTTTAAATATTACATGCCTTGATGAATTCTTCTTGGGATTCAATCTAGCCTCCTGAATGGTTGCCTGGTTTTGTTTTGTTGTTTTTTTTTATTTGGGGGAGGGGCATCACTGCCTCTGGTGGTCGTGGGCGCTACCCAGTGCTGCTCCTGAGAGCCGCTGCTGGATTTGAACCGCCAAGCCCATGGGCCGCAGTGCCACACTCAAACATTTACACCACCAGGGCTCAGACGGTAGCCTGGTTTTCATTCATTAAGCTGGGGAAGTTTTCCTGTAAGAACTCTCTCACTATTTTTGCCATTGACTTCGTTGTTCCTTGTGCTTGTCGTCCAATTATTCTCATGCTGCTACTCTTCATAGTATCAGACATTGTTCTCAGGTTTTCTTCAGCTTCACTGATTATCTTGTTTGTCCTATTTGTTGAAGTCTTCCTGGTTATCATCTAGGTCACTCATTTGATTCTTTGCTTCTTCTAGTATGTTGGTGACTTCTGTGAATTTGCGACTTGCTTTTTTTCGTGGGGGGGTTTGGGGGGATCACTGCCCTTTGGTAGTGGGTGTTGGAGGCCCAGCCTTGCTGCTGGATTTGAGCCTCCAACCCAGTGGGCTGCAGTCTTGCACACAACCACTACGCCACCAGGGCTCAGCCCGGCAACTTGCTTTTGTTACCTCATCCATTAACTCTTGTATTTCCATTTGATGCCTAGCCTTTATCACCTCTATCATTTTATCCTTTTTCTGTATTGATTCCCTCATATCTTGTATAATTCTAAGCAGCATTCTGAAGAATTCTTTTCTGTGACAGGTCATCTGCCTCCTTTATGAATGTCATTAGGTTCAGGTCATCTTCTGACATTGGATTTTGTTTCTCCTGTTTTCTTATTGAGGCTGTTGAAGCAGCTTGCTGTTTTCATGTCATTTTGAAGGAACTCGGTTTCATTTCCCAGGAATCAAAAAACCCTGGAATCTCTCTTCGGAAGGTTGATAGGAATGGGCTGCCTATGGCCAACTTCCCTGGTTGGGGAGGGGGGGTGTATGTCACCTTTGCTCCACTAGGGTCTCCCTCTTACCCTAGCCTATTGGTAATCTGTTGTTTCAGGCTCTGAGTCCGCCTGTGTCCTGCTTTAGTAACTCTCAGGCTTCTGTAGGGACACATTTTCAGCTGTGCAGACCATGGTCTGAGGAAAGTGCTGCCCAGGTGCGAGAGTGCATAGCTCAGGATGGGTGATGTGGTAGGGGTGTGGGTGGACTATTCCTGGTTAGAGGCACTGCAAGTGGAAAGGGAAAATGTCTCAACAGCATCTGTCAGCATCGTGGGTAGCTCCACTGCTCTGAGCATAGAAGACAGGGAAACACTGAGCCATTTGGGGTATCAAATCATGGCTGCATGAGCTTCTGCTGGGAGGCTTGTGAACTTGGGAGGTGACTGCTGGAGTGTGGGTGGACAACCTTTTTGGTAGCCTTGCTAAGGGTGGGAGTGGTTTCTTCCTGGATAGAGGCACTATTGAGAGACAGATGAATGGTAAAAAAAATAAAAACAAAAAACCAAACAACCCAGTATGTCTGTCAACTTAGTGCACAACTCCATCGCTCCAAACACAGAGGGTAGGGGAGCACGGGGCAGAGCAAAGAAAAGGTAGACAGAAGAATGCAAGTCTTGGAGGATGGATCTCTCAATGGGTGGCAAGAAGGCCCTGTGCCACTTGGGGCATCAAACTGTGGCTGCAAGAGCCTCTGCTAAGCAGTTGGTGGTCTTGGAGGGGTGGGGACTGTAGCCAGGTCGCTGCAGATGGGTGTGATAACCACAGTGTGGTCTGCAGTAGTGCATGTGGCCTGGGCTGGATCAGTTTCTGAATTAGGCCTGGGACCCTGGAATTCTGCAGCAGGTGAAGAGAGGGGGTAGAAGTCAGCTCCTGGTTCAGGGGAGACACTCTGGGCTGTCAAGAGAATTAAGTGATGTCCCGAGAATTCCTATGGGCTTCCAAATCTTATCAGTTACTGATATCCTTGTGTGAGCAGCCTACTTGGTTGTCCTCTTGCCAAACTCCGGATGTGAATTTTTAGGAAACATGAACTCAACTCACTAATTTGAAAAGAGCATTTTTGTCAAAAGGGTATTTAGGTTGGGAGAACCCAACTGGAAACAAAATCAAGGTAGTGAATTGCCTTTTTCAGGAGGGGTGGAAGTAAGGTACCCCAGGAGTTCTCTTCTCAATAGTGGCATGGCCAGCTCCACAAACAAGAGGGGAGATCACTCTGCCTGGGCCCCTGTGAGTTAGGGGATGGGAAATGGAACTATATAAGGAGGGCACCTGTGACATCCTGAGGGTTTTAAAAAAGTACTTTGTCAGCCAGTGAGTCGTGAGAAAGCTTTGTACCCATGACTGGGAGCAATGTGGAGTGGAATGAAAGCACATTGTTATGGTTGGATACTAAGGAGCTGATTTGACATTTGGAAAAAAAATAAATGAAACAGTGGAGGTATCAGCCATTGCCAATATTTCATAAAAAACAGGACAATCCATGGGTACAGCCCATCTCCTCCCCCTTGCAAATAAGAGTGACTGACTGAGAGAGAAAAAAGTTTGTGGAGGGTGTTAGGGTGGGTGGCTGAAAGGCTGGGACTTGGGAAATCTTCTCAGGCAAAACATGCAGGGGGTGGGGGAGAAGTGCTGGAGGGAGGTGGGGACCCTGAGATCTGCATGAAAACACTTCCTAGGAGCAGGAAAAGCAGTGAGTTTGCAATTGACTGAGGAAAAGAGCACATGGAGGCAAAGGGTGGGCAATGAGGGCTGCCTGCCATGTGATTCAGGTTTTTGTTTGTTTTTGTTTTGTTTTTGTTTGTTGGGGAGGGGCATCACTGCCTCTGGTGGTCGTGGGTGCTACCCAGTGCTGCTCCTGAGAGCCACTGCTGGATTTGAACCTCCAAGCCCGCGGGCCGCAGTCCCACACTCAACCACTGACACCACAGGGGCTCAGCCCGTGATTGAGGTTTTTAAACAAGAGCTGAGCTGCAGGCAATCTCGTCATTGGACTAGCCCCTGTTGTATGATTTCTCCAGTGTGTCATGATGGCAGATAATATGTTGGTGACTGAAAGTCTTCTGGGGAGGTGAGCCTGAATTGCTAGGTGAGGGGGAGAAAATATGGATCTCCAGTTAGTGGTGAAAGGGATTTTGGTTTTATGGAGAATGAATCTCCCGGGACTCTGGAAGCAAAGCAGAACATCTGAGAGGTTTCAAAATGTTTAGGGAAAATTCCATTATCACTTCATTCCATGTTTTTCCATGAATTGTGTAGAGCCCCTATGTAGTGGAGACAAAGGGGCACTTGTTTCTGATGTCACTTGATTTACTGTCCCCTCACTGTTTCTGACTCACAGCAACTCTATGGGACAGAGTGGGACTGCCTCTCTGGGTTTCTGAGCTGTCACTCTTTATGGGACTAGAAAGTCTCACCTTTCCCCTAAGGAGCGGCTGATGGATTTGAGCTGCCAACCTTTTGGTTAGCAACCTAAGATACAACCCCAGGGCTCTTTTACAGCACCGACGTATACTAAACATTGACTTCTCTATTTGAACGTCAAGTGTCACTGTATTCTTAGGGGGAAGGGGATGGGTGGATGAGTCCAGTCTCATCCTGTGGTGGCTGTCATGCTGGAACCTGTGTCTCTGGTATTTCAAATACCAGCAAGGCTACCTATGATAAACTGGTTTCAGTAGAGCTTCCACATCAAGGCAAACCAGGAAGGAAAACCTGGTAATCTACTTGCAAAAATTTTGCCAGTATAAACCGTTGGGATCACAACAGAGCATTGTCTGCCTCACTTACTTTGGACTCACGATCAGGTGGGATCAATCAGGGGAAGACATGTGAGAAGAGGGCATGTGAAGATGAGAGAGACATATAGTGTGATGAACTGGGAAAAGACCCAAAAGGGTGGCCGTAGGTGTGCAGGCAGACACACTGCTTTGCTCTGTTTGTTGTCCATAAAGCCAACATCAATCAGAGTCAATTTGACAGCAGCTGACAATAGGGCCCTAGTGACTCGGTGGATTCACCCTTCCAACTGCAAGGCCAGCAGTTTCCACTTGCCACTTAGAGGGAGAAAGGTGAGTGTGTCATTTCCTGAAAGACTTCCAGTCTCTGAATCCCTGCAGAGCCATCCTGCGAGGTCCTATCCAGTTGTGATGACTCCGGGGTTTACAAACAGCATTCTCATTTGGCTGACAATTTTGGTTAATTATCTTGGTTCATCCAGGACTTAGCAAACCTGTGGTAGCTAAATAATACGGTGCCCACTTGAGGCTATTAAAAGTGAAGGGGTGGAGTTTAGGCTGTCAATAAGGTCACAGCTTGATGACCTTATTCGGAGGTGCTATTGAGATAAACAGCTTACTGGAGGGGGGACACAGACACTCTCCCTGCGAGACAGCCCTGTTGACAAGCCACGGGGAGATACGCTGAGAAAGCCAGAGCCTTGGAGCTGGAGGACCCACCTAGAGACCCACTCAGGCCCTGAGACGCTTCCACTGCCACCAGATCCACAAGACTTACCACCCACTCTGATCTTCCTGCATTTTGTGTCATTGCCTGTGTTACGTGAGATTGAAGAGGAATTTACAGACAGGAATCGAACACATGGGCTTATGGACTTGATCTGGACTGGATTGGGATGTTTCCTTAATATACAATTACTCTTTATATAAAACTCTTTCTTTTACACATATGAGTGTCTCTGCATTTGTTTCTCTAGTCAACCCAGACTACACAAAACCTTATTCACTTATAGTGGGGTGTGTTCCCACCAGTCAGTAGCCTATCAGCAACACTTTGGGCTCAAGTACATGCTATCCTCCTGACTCTTTCTCCCAAGGAAAAATACCCCTGCTGTCACGCATCCCCAATGTGCCTAGAGTTCAAAGGAGGCCTCTTTGCATCCTCCAAAGTGGTCTACTTGGACTTTTTGCTACCTGTAGAGAAGTTCATCATGACTGAGAGAGAGAAAATGATAGGAGCATTCCCCACAAACTGTCGCATTTTCTTCCAGCCCCATTTAAAGACCGACCAGGAGATACACTTTACAAATCACAGGGTTGGCATGGTAGCATGGCCTCCCACAGGGCTGAGGAAAATAAAGGGACACTGGGGAAATATGAAGTGCTCTACTCTCCCAGGTTTCCTGTGTGGTACTGATGGCCAGTATGTTTAGCTCCTAACTAAGTGGTGGGATAATTTAACGCATTTAGAAGAACCCTGGAAGGAATACTTGGAGATCTACCGGTACTTGCAACGAAAGCAGCCAGAAAAGCTCTCGAGCACGGTTCTACTCAGATACACATGGGGCCATCGTGCGTCGGGGTTGGTGTTTCTGCTCTCTGGCTGCCCGCTGCTCCCAGGCAGAGATGCCTGTGGGTTCTCACTGCCAAAGGAAAACAACGACCACAAATGTGTCCAGAATTAAAACCACCATTTCAAAAGCACATCATTAAAGCAAGCTGTGGCCCAGATCTTTGCTGTGATGTGCTGAAGAGTCTTTCAGGCTATTGAAAAGAATGGAAAAAGTGAAGCACCAATTAAACAAACAAACAAAAAAAGCAGGGAAAAAAACCAGAACAAAGAAGGCTGCTGGATGATTTTCTGGGAACTGCTGCATGGCCATTTAAAATTTATTTTTCATTTTGAGACGTATAAGCTTTGCTGTGGACGGAGAACTGCTGCAGAGCGAGATATGGGGCATCATCAGAGAACAATTTGGGGGGGCGGGGCTATAGCCCAGATGGAGGTGCTTTGGAAACAAAAAGCAAGCCAATGAGAAGTGTAGATGTCAAGAAACATGATAACAAAATCCAAGCTAAACAGTAGGAAAATCTTCTGCAGTTCCTTCTGTGCGTGGAGCCAATGCCTCTTAGGTGGTTTTTTTATGCTGCCGTGGGACTATGTGTCGGGCCTGAGAACCTAGCCATTGGAGCATTGGCGAAGCAACATCGCGAAGTGTTGGCCTTTGCCCATCATTGCTTTTTGATTCGTGGAAGCAATCACTCTCATCAATTTTTATCCACTTCAAATAAAGTACCTATCAAGAAAAGTTAAATGTAAAGAACATTCTCCTGCAGGGAACTCTATCTTGGTAGTCAACATTCTTAACACACACACACACACACACACACACACACATGGTCTGAGCCCTGGTGGCGTAGTGGTTGTGCGCAGGACTGCGGCCCGCTGGGATGGAGGTTCAATTCCAGCAGCAGCTCCACAGGAGCAAAGGCTGGGCCTTCTACTCCTACCACCAGAGGGCAGCGATGCCCAAAATAACAACAACAACAACAACAACAACAGCAACAACAACGCAGAAAAGATGGGCCTTCACTAACCTCTCTCTCACGTTTTCACACTCATACCAGGGGGCTGCAACAAGTTTGTGGACAGCTTGAATGAAAACTCACACTCACTGCCATCAGTCCAGGCTTCCTCATCATTACAAGAGAGAACTGTGCCTGTGAGTTTCTGAAGCCGTAACTCTTTCTGGGAGTAGAAAACCCTGCCTGTCTCCTGAGATGCTACTCGTGGTTTCAAACTGCTGACCTTGCAGTTTGAAGGCCAACATGTAACTACTGCACCACACGGGCACTCGTTGAATGAAAAGGCAGTGGAATTTCCCCACAAACTTTTTGCAGCTCTCTTATCAAACTTGGATATAGGCTTCAGGATAAAATCCAGACCATGCCATTTCTGAGTGCAACTCAATAGTAGGGGTGAGGTGACTGAGGTGCTGAATGGAACTGCTACCTGCAAGCTCTGGTTTTAGTGACTTTCCTGCTACCAATGCCGCTTATTCTCTCTGAGCCTCTGTTTCTTAATCTGTTCAATGAAGACATTAAAAGTTTCTAAGCTCCTCGGGATTTTGTAATGACCAAACGAGATAATGTGTTTAACTAGATGGCAGCAAAATAATGGGACAGTTGTTACTATTATTTTATTGATTTATCATTTCCTCTTACAATATTATTAGAGGTTAATTTTAAGAATTGTGTATTTTTTAGCATTTTCAAATAGGAAAAATTGAAGTAAAGATAAAAGAACAAGACTGGAGGGAAAGTAAAATGCATTATAGCCTCACCTACACTGAGTCGCTCAGACATATATATGAACTCTACACTAATGTAAATGAAAAGTTCACTAATATGAGTGCTCTCTACAAGTAAGAAAAATGTAATTTTTCTTAGTTCTTAGCTAAACAAGTAGTTTTTAATATGTGGCATATACAGAAAACACTAAATGATGTAACAGACAATTACCCTCACAGCAACTCTAGATTAATTATCAGCCAAAGAATTCAAACCACTGCTATAGCACCAAATCCAACTCAGAGACACATGAGGTTCTCGAGACTAAATCTTTACTGGAGGAGATGGCTTCATCTTGCTTGGGGCTCATTTCAATGGAAAGTTTCAAAACAACAACAAAAATAACCTCACTTCTCAAGGACCCTGCATGGCTCAAATTATTTATGCTCAAGCACTAACATAAAGATTGCTGGCTTGAACTCCTCCAGCATGAGAGAAGAGCTGGCCATCTTCTTCTATAAAGATGACACTCAAGGAACCCTCTGGAACAGTTCTACTCTGACATATGGGAGGCCATAAATATGAATCAAGGTCAGAGTAACTAATCATAATAATAACAGAGCCCTCTCACTCTGCCCGGGGGCATTCAGTTTGTAAATCAAAGCTCAAGTCCAGTGAGTATGAAGAGTTCAGAGTGAAGACAGAGGAGAGATTCATTTAGACTGACTGGCTGGGGAACAGAATGCCAACGTGCCAACGTGCTGCTGTTTCTGTGATGAATGCTGTGAGAATGCAAAGGGCCACTACCTTCCAAATGTCCTTCTGCCTCACTTCCCAATATATCTGGGATCACTTAATCCTACTGATTTTCCATGTTCTCTGCTGTTTGAACAGATTAGGTGGGAGTAAGGCACATGAATCATTCTAAGACAAGAGGAATTTTGGAATATAATTTTAGAATTATGCTTGAGCCCAAGATGGTCTTTCAAGAGAGATGTTCAGATAAGGTTCTGGTTTGGTATTCTCCCAAGAATTTTATTTCTTAATACTTGTTCTTCAGCTCAGCTTTGGATGTACCTGCCAAGCTGTTGTTATTGAACTAGCTCTTGAATATGCCATTCCTTCCATTTATGTTGCTTGAGTATGACGCCTGATTTTTTTTTTTAAGTTTCCTTGATGTTGGGTGCTCTCGCGTTGCTTCTGATTCATTGTGACCCCTGGCTGTCTTTTTTTTCTCTCATGATTATGGGAATTTACTAGGGAAGTTAACAGGTTACAAAATGATATGGATATATTTCTTTGTCCTCGGCAGTGCTGGAGGCACATCACACCCTCTCTCCCTTTCTCTCTGGTCCTTGGTCTCTCAGTCACGAAGCCGCTTGGCCTCTGCATTATTTTCTGGGCCAGGAAGTCCAGTACTCTTCCTCACGATCTCAGTGCTGCTGCTCTGCTCTGCCTCATGGGCTCTGTGGTGGTCATGTGCTTATGTCAATTTCATGATTGAGATGTAGGAGTGGAGTCTAGCCTATTAATCAGGAGATAGCCATTGAGTAGCCAATGAAGCCTCCATGTGGGCATGGCTTTCTCCTGGGACTTCTGGGAAATCTCATGATATTTCCTTGGTGGAGATGAGAAGGTATCTCCCCCGTTGTTGGGAGTTAGTCTGAGAGGCAACAAACTTCGGACAAGACAAGATGGCAGCATTTGAGAAGGAGCCGGAGGAGAGGCCGCACGGCCTTACCCTGATGGAACCAGACCTCTGAAGCTGGAGAAGCCATGTGGAGATCCCTGCCAGAGATGAGTTGCTTCTACCACCACTGGATGCTGTTGATGGACCCTGAGCCCTGGAAGCGAGGAGCCATGGGGAGACCCCTGCCGGCACCGGGACTCTGCACCCACGGACCTGTGACTTCGTGAGTCGGAAGGAGACTTTATAGACTAATATCGGGCATATGGGCTAATATCGGACTTATGACTTTGAACCGAACTGGGCTGGGATGCTTTCTCAATGTCCCTTTCCTCTTGTATGTAAACCCTTTCCTTATATCCATATGTGTGTCTATGAGTTTGTTTCTCTGGTTTACCCGGACTAACACAGTCTCCATGTGGCTTTTCTGCGCTGTCTTATGATCATGGCGTTGTGGCCTCTTGTGCCTTTGTCGCTTCAGATAGGGATTGTGCAAGCTACATTGGGGGCTCTTCTTTCTTGATTGTTACTGCTTTCTTCCTCCCTGTTTCTGAGATACCTCTCCCAGGCTGTCATATTTGTGGAAGCAGAATGTCAGCGCTTTTTCTCTTTGAGCTGCTGGGTGGATTTAAACCAGTCACCACTGTTTCCCTATAGCGAGGCTATAGTAACATGACTTATCTGATTGGCTGGGAAAACAAACTCCAGAGTCCCAAGATTCTGCTCCCCCTACAGTGGGATACATATGCATACACAAGCCACTGATTTCTCTTGAAAGCACCCTCGGAAGGATAAGGGACTGTCACCTACCAACGTGGTGGTCTGGAATTTCAGACTCTCTGGAAAGGACTTGACTCCAGGCTAGCTGACATAGCATAGGATTTTTTAAACAATGTAATATTAAACATCAAAGGAACTAGCACCAAATACAACATCCCATAAGGAAGTAATCGAGGTAAAGGAATGAATGGAGGGAGGTAGAAAGAAAGAGTGGAAGGAAGGAAAGAATGAAGTCTTAATGAGAACAATTCCATCTTCTCCAACTAGATGGTGCTTCTATTTAATATGTGGGAGGAAGATGAGGCTTCTACTCCCATAAAGAGAGTCTCAGAAATTCACAAGGGAAGTTCTACCCTGTCCTTAGGGCACTGTGAGTCCGAATTGACTTGATGGCAAGCAGCATGTCTTGTTAGTCACAGGGCACTCCATAACCTAGATGATTTCTGGGTATTGCTCCTTAAAATCTCTGAGAGAACCGGGGAACTTTACTACATTTACTACATTTCACACGAACCTAATGTGTGTGTTAAGAACATTTTTCCCTACCATACTTTGAACATTTGTTATCAACATTCCCAGTAAGACTGGAAGTTTGAGAGTTTATAAAAAGAATTTTTCCATAGTCGTGTTCTTTGTATCTAGTGCTGCCATTGGCAAAATGCAATAGATGAATACATCCACGCTCACTGGTGAGTGAATGAGAGAGTTAAAGTTACTACTGTGTTCTGCTACTTAGCTGTCACCAAGTTGGCCCCTGGGAACACAATGAAATGAAACATTGTCCAGTTCTGCACGATCCCCACAATAGGTTGTGAATCAGACTGCTGTGAGTGATTGGGTTTTCACTGATTGATATTCTTAAAAAAATTTTTTTTTGATATTTAAAGTAGATCATCAGGCCTTTTTTCCTCATGCATGTTAGTCTAAAAGAGTAGTTCTCAACCTGTGGGTTGTGACCCCTTTGGGGGTTGAATGACCCTTTCCCAGGGGTCACCCGATGCATAACAGTAGCAAAATTAGAGTTATGAAGTAGCAACAAAACTAATTTTATGGCTGGGGATCACCACACCAGGAGGAACTGTATGAAAGGGGCGTGCCATCACGAGGGTGAGGACCACTGCTCTAGAAGTGCCACTGAAAGGTGGTCATCATTATCGCAGCATGCAGCTCTCCACTGATGGGTAGATAGTGGCTGTGCATGAGGTGCGTTGGCTGGTGATTGAACCCGGGCTTCCTACACAAGAGACTAGGATTCCTGATGAGAACAATTAGTTGTTTATTTTTAAGAAATCATTTTATTGGGGCCTCATATATCTCCCATCACGATCCATACATACATCCATTGTATGCAGGCCACATTTGCACACTTGTTGCCATCATCACTCTCAAAACATCCTTCCTCCACGTAGTGTCTCAGTACCAGCTCCTCATATTCCCCCTCCCATCCCCCATGAACCCTTAATAATTTACAAGTTGTTATTACTTTTTCATATCGTACACTGTCCAATGTGTCCCTTCACTCACTTCCCCATTGTCCGTAACCCAGAGAGGAGGTTATATGTAGATTCCTGTAATTGGTTCCCCCTTTCTATTCTACCATCCCTCCACCCTCCCAGTATCACCACTCCTACCACTAGTGCTGAGGGATCGTCTATCCTACATTCCCCATGTTTCCAACTCCAGTGTACACCCCCTAGTCTAGGTGGATTTGTCTGGTAGAATTGGGATCATTATAGTGGGTAGGAGGAAGCATTTGAGGACTAGAAGAAAGTTGCATATTTCATTGTTTCTACACTGTATCTTGACTGTCTCATCTCCTGCTTGCAACCCTTCTGTAAGAGGATGTCACTTCACTTATTGATGGGCTTTGGGTCCCCAATCTGTACCCCCCCTCATTTATAATGTAATAATTTTTAGTCCTTTTATGCTTGATATCAGATCCCCTGGACACCTTGTGGTCACAAAGGCTGGTGTGCTTCTTCCATGTGGGCTTTGTTGCCTCTGAGCTGGATGGGCGCATGTTTACTCAAACCTTTAAAACCCCAGACATTATATCTTTAATAGCCAGGCACCATCAGTTTTCTTCACCACATTTGCTTATGTACACATTTGTCATGAGCGATCATATCAGAAAAGTGAGCATGCAATGTTATGTATGATTTTTAGTTCTTGAAGCCTGATATCTAATCCCTTTGACACCTTGTGATCCCACAAGCTGGTGTGTTTCTTCCATGTGGACTTTGTTGCTTCTGAGCTAGATGGCTGCTTGTTACTTTCAAACCTTTAAGACCCCAAATGCTACATCATTTGATAACTGGACACCATCAGCTTTCATCAGCACCTTTGCTTATGCACACATTTGTCTTAGGCACACAGTGATCATGTTGGGAAGGTGAGCATCATGGAATGCCAATTTAATAGAGCAAAATGAGAACAATTAGTTTACATTCAATTTCGTCATTGCATTCATTTTAATCCCTTCAATGTACCACCCTCTTTGTGCTTTCTGTTTCCATTCCTCCTTCTTTCTGAATCCTTCTAAACAGCCTTTGGGAAAATACTGACCCTTTGATCCCAAATGGTCGATTATTCTAACTCTACCAAGGACCCTCTGTGTATATGCATGTGTGTACATGTATACACACATATGTATGTATGTTGTTGGGCGCCATTCATTAGGATCGAACTCATAGTGACCCAGTGTACAGCAGAACTAAGCACTGCCTGCCTCTACTCCATCCTAATCCCTGTTGTGATATTTGAGCCCTCTGTTGCAGTCGCTCTTCCAAGGGGATATATTGCACTCTTTTTGGTATTTCTTTCAAGACAGATTTTTTCACTCTTCTGATGGCCCATGGCAATTTCAATATTATTGACCAACACCGTCATTCAAATGAATCAGAATCAGAATATATCATATATATATATATATATATATGTGTGTGTGTGTGTGTGTGTGTGTGTGTGATTGTGTGGTGTGTGTGTGTGTGTGTGTATATATATATATATATATATATATATATATATATATATATATCAACATTCAAACCCTATTGGCTTAGCCAAATAAAAGTAAATTTTTCAGTCACATCATCTTGATCTAGTGTGAGCTGATGGTGGGAAACTGGGTGGTTGGGGAGAGGGCTCTACTCCTTAATAGTCCTTCAGGCATCCAGGGTCCTCATTAGCCTCATCGTCTTCCCCTTTCAGCTGAAAAGTGGAAAAATACTGAGTAGCATGTGACAAGTAAGCCCAAATCCCGTTGCTCAAGTGCTTAGTTATGTGACTCCACCTGACTGCAAGGGAAGCTGAGAAATATGACACTCCATTTGAGTCTGGGAGGAGAATTAAAACGAAAGTTGTTGAGTCCTCAGTAGTCTTTGTCTTCATCAGAAAATACTGTTGGTTTCCAATGACTGACTTCAAAATCAATATTTAAGACCAATCTGCTTTTGGGCTTATGACTTGCCAATGACTTTGGTGTGGCCTCATTGTCTGGGAGGGCTGTGGACAAAAATCAAAGAGAATGGCATTTTTTTTTGGGGGGGGGGGGCTTCACTGCCCTCAGGTGGTGGGAGTAGGAGGCCCAGCCTTTGCTCCGTGGAGCTGGAATCGAACCTCCATCCCAGTGGGCCGCAGTCCCATGCACAACTACTATGCCACCAGGGCTCAGCCGGCATTTCTTAGAGATTACTGTGACTCTGCACAAAGCAAGAAGAGGGAGTAGAGCATTCAGCACACCTTCTTTGGAGGGGATTTTGAGTCTGTGAGCTCTCCATATCCTGCCTCTTGGGTTTCCTTCCTTCTCTGTCCCTCACGGCCCGACCCTGGTGGCACTAACTGCTAAGGCCTCAGCTCCTAACCAAGAGGTTTGCTGTTCAGAGCAATCAAGAGACACCAGAATGAAAGGTCCACTCCGGTCTATTCATGAAAACTCTCTGGAGAATAGTTTTGCTTTGACACACTTGAGGTGGCACAGACAATTAAATGCTTGGCCAATAATCAAAAGGTAGGAAGTTTGGACTCACCCAGAGGCCCCTCAAAAGAAAGACCTTTCCTAAAGGTCACAGTTATTGAGAACCCCATGGAGCAGTTCAGCCCAGGTCACCAAACATTGGAATTGACTCACTAGAATCAACCCGCAGGTCACTGGTTCTGCCTTAGTGGTCTAGTGGTTACACACTGGGCTGCTCACCACAAGGCCAGCAGTTGGAAACCACCAGTCAATCCATGTGGAAAATATGAAGCTTTCTGCTTCTGTCTTGGAAACTCACAGAAGCAGTTTTGCCCTTTCCTAGAGGATTGCTCTGCATTGACATCAAGTTGATGGCAGTGGGCCCTGCCCACAGTGGTTTCTGGTTCCACCTGGAGAAGCCATGCTGGGTTCTGGCTTAGTTCCTCGGTCTCTCAACAGCAGCAGGGTCCATCCTCCAGATAGGCCTATGCACAGAGCCAGTGCCATCTTTGGCAAGCTCAGTCAGGAATTGACATTTGTAGTGGCAAATGTCACTTTGCCTTTAGCTCCATCAGTTTACCTCCTGAGAAAACATTCACCCAAGCCCTGCCCCTTCCAAAGGAAAGTCCCCTTTTCTTTGATTCCTTAGCATTTGCGCAGCAATCTGTTGAGCAGATTGCTCAACATCATCAAAAGAGAAACTCTCATCAAAAGAACTCATCCAGAAGTCCTCAAGGGTAAGGATTTGCCTTGACAAAGTAGCTACAATAATGGGTTCAAACATGACCGGAGTTGGGAGGATGGTGTCAGGATGTCAGGAAGACCAGAGAAGAATTGATGCATTTGAATGATTATGCTGGTGAAGAATATTGGCTCTGCCATAGACTGGGAAGTATTTTGTTCTGTTGTACAAGAGGGTTGTTGTGAGTCGGAACTGACTTGATAGCATCTACCAACAACAAAAAGTGGATCTGGAATAATGGATTTATTATAGGATTTTTACCTTAGGTTGGAGCTGAAAGAAGGCATTAGGAGGCTGTGGCTTTGCAGAGCTAGCTGCTGGGTGGCCTGTGGTTGCAATAGGTCAGCAGAACTGGCATTGGGCATGAAAGCGAGCGTGAAACACAGCAGGGCAAGAACTAGCTGGAGCTTATATCTCACCACGTTTAGGCTTGATGAATCTATCCACTGCAGGAGGAAGCTGACACTGCGTACTGTGCCTCTACCCAGGATATAGTAAAATAAGCTGCCTAAGACATAGAGAAGCTGGAGGAGGATACCCAATAATATGATGGGGACAGAGACGATGTAGTTGGCCAGAAGATCAGCCACAACAGGTGTAACCTGAAGCCCCCTCTGACCTTAAGCACATACAGCTTCATTTCTACCTTCTGAGTCTTGAGTAGATTTCCTTTTCATCAGTCTTAACCCCCACCACTGTTGTCCTGTGTGGCTTGATTGTTGCTCTGATGCTGGCAACCGGATCACCAATATTTCAGACACCCGTGAGAGAGCTGGAAGCAAATACCAGTTGGGTACCCCCTGGTGGACAGATTTCTATGGAGATGAGGCGGGCAAGGAAGAAAGACCTGGTGCCCCACTTGCAGAAGTTTTGCCCTGCACAGTGCAGAATGGGACCGTGTCCCTTTTTGCTGCACATGAGGTCACCAGGGATCGAAGCCAACACCTCTGCAGCTAATAACAATAAAGCCTGGCCAGAACCACGCAGAGAAGAGAATTCTGGGAAACACGGTTACAGTTTGGTCACGTTGACGCAGTGTGAGGCCAATTCATTCCCTCTCTCAATTGCATTGTTAACACTCATTGTAATTGCTGGTGTTTGGGCCAAGAAAGCCTATCAGATAAACCTTTGGACAGAATCCTTGAGTGAAACCCACTGAAATTTTGAAAAGATTAGTAGGTAGGAAATGATTAGTATGGCCTTTGAATTCTGTTGCTTATTTGTTTGTGTTGGAGACAGAATGGAGAGAGGAGGGCAGGCTTTGGAGAGAACAATGTTGCAGGTGTTTATATTTGAAAGGTCTCATTTCCATTCTGAGCGCGGTGGGTGATCAGTTGCCTTCATGGGAACATTTTGCTGGCCCACGGTCAGTGGTGAGAGCCTGGGGTGGTCACAGAGGACAGAAGGTGAGCTAGTGGCCAGTGTGGCAGATGGAGAGTGCCATCTCTGCTGGGAAAGAGTAGCAAGCAAAGCTAGAAATGGCTCAGAAGGAGCTGGCAATAGAACTCTGGTATGATCTGGCAATTCTATCCCCTAAATATATACCCAGGGGGTCTTCAAACCAGGTTCTCAGCTACTGTGCTCTAGTGTCATCATAGCACTATTGGAAGTAATGAAAAGGTAGAAGTGACCCAGATGTCCATCAACAGATAAATAGATAAACAGCAGTGGTATATATATGGACCATGGAATATTATTCAGCAATAAAAAGAAATGAAATCCCAGTGCCGCCTGAGACATGGATGAACCAGTCAGACAAGGTGGACACAGAAGGCCACATATTGTATGATCCCACTTGTAATGCCTTATAAGAAATCTGTAGAATAGGCAAGTGCATGGAGAAAGAGTATTAGTGATCGATTGTCCGACACTTAAAGAAGGGGGATCTGGGAGGATTTACTTAAGGGATTCTTCATTTAGGATGATGTTGGAAATAGATAGATGTGCTACTAGCTCAATAGAATGAATATAATTAATATCACTGAATTGTACACCAAAAATCATTAAAGTGGACATTACTTTGTTACACAAGGGCAAGTTAAAAAGGATTGCCACTAGGTTTCCAGTTCATACATGCATGGGTCTATCCCAAACAAAACATGTTCACACATGTCTCTGTGACCAGTGGATGGCTGCAGACAAGTTCTCTCAGTAACACACCTGTCTCAGTCTCATTAAGGCGCTTTCCGAAAATGTCCAGATGGTACAACTTGCCTGGGCAAGTTCTGAGCCTGGCAGAAAAGACAGCTCAGAAGATCAGTGTGACTGCTTTTTCAGGGTTATGAAAGGTCCATGTTGATAGTTTTTCCCAAAGGACATGTGTTAGTCTGGGTAGACTAGAGAAACAAATTTCATAGACACGCATATGGATATAAGGAAAAGGTTTATATACAAGAGGAACAGGACATTGAGAAAACATCCCAACCCAGTCCAGTTCAAAGTCTTAAGTCCAATATTAACCCATATGCCCGAAATCAGTCTTATAAAGTCTCCTTCCGACTCACGAAGTCACAGGTCAGTGGGGGCAGAGTCCCAGCTCTACATGGCTCCTTGCTTCCAGGGCTCAGGGTCCATCAACAGCAGAAGCAACTCACCGCTGGCTGAGGTCTCCATGTGGCCGCCCCAGCTTCAGAGGTCAGGCTCCATCAGCGCAAAACTGTGTGGTCTCTCCGCCAGCTCCTCCAGCTTCTTGGACGCCGCCATCTTGTCTTGTCTGTGATTCATCATCTCTCAGGCAAACTCCCAACAACTGGGGAGATAGCTTCTCATCTTCACAAGGGAAATAGTGTGAGATTTCCCAGAAGTCTCAGGAGAAAGCCATGCCCACACAGAGGCCTCATTGGCTACTCAATGGCTATCTCCAGATTAACAGGCTAGACTCCACCCCTACATCTCAATCATGAAATTAGCATAAGCACATGACTGTCACAGGACACAAGATATAGGGGCTTATTGTGAATAAATTTGTGAGAAAAGTTCCAGGAAAGCTGTGCTGAGAAATTGTTTTCCATCCCAGCAATGCACCTGTTCCCTCCCAGGTGAGGAACAAAGGCTGTCCTTCAAGAAACTCCCTGAAGGGGCCTGTTCTTGCCCCTTGGAACTTTTTTGTTGCCCAAACTCAAAGAACACTGAAAAGGGGCTAAAATTGTGTTCCTCGGGTGTGCCAACCTACTGTTCAGGGAGTGGTTTAGAACGGAGCACTCAGCATTCTTTGGGGGAAGGGTTAGAGAGATGGAAGCACAGCCTTGAGAAGTGAAAGCTAGATGCTGGCAAACAATAGCTTCACATTTTGGTATTTTTGTTTAATAGTGGTTTCTATGATTTGGTAGAGATACTTTTTTCATATTTCAAATTTTCTGACCCAGAATATGGCCTCATTAGTTTTCTAGTACCGCAAAAGCTTTGAGGGTTGGAACTCAATGAGAATGCCTCACTTTTCTAGGGCTTGTACATTTTCCATCACTGACAGGATATGACCTTATTATTTTTCTATGGCTCTCTTAATGGAAAATCACTTAGTTTTTCTTCTCTGAGACACTTCTCTCCACGTGGTTATTGGCTTTTGCAGGTTTTACTTTACTTTCAAATTATTGTTGAAACTATTTTGCCCACCATTCCTAGTTGCCCCTAGTGGGAGAGTTGATTTAAATGTCCTTGTCAGAAGCACAAATTAAGATTTTTATTTATTCTGAATAGGAAAAACGTTTTTCCTGATATTTTCTCTATAAAGCAATGTTTGAGATGTTTTAAAACTTGATGTAGCTTGATGTTTTACGACATAATTTTAAATGACTTTGTGGATTTTAATGTATTCATTAAAACAAATGATTTGCCCAAAAGTCAAAAACATTTTGTTAGAGGAAATTTTTAATCATGCAATTACCTCTTGCCTTTTCCCCTAAAATTTTTGGCATTTATAAAATTCAAAAACCAAACTTACACCCACTGAGTGGATTTCAACCTAGCAACCGTATAGGACAAGGTAGAGCTGTCCCCTTGGGTTGCCAAGACTGTGGCTCTCTATAGGAATAAAAAACTTTCTCTTTCTTTCCTGGAACCGCTGGTGGTTTCAAACTGCTGACTTTGTGGCTGGCAGCCCAAGGAGTAATGCCCTGGACTACTATGGGTTACCATGGGTCCTGCTTACAGGCGGCAGTGTCCAAGCACTGTTCTGTGGAGACCAGCACTGTGGTCTTCCAGAAGCACATTGCCAGACTTGTCTTTGGCAGTGGCCCTGCGTGGCTTTGAGCCACCAACCTTTTGCTTCACTTTCTGTGCTAACCAAGACCTGTGTATCAGAGTGAACACTCGAAACATCATTAATTGAAGCTTTTTATCAGAAAAAAACCAAACCAAAGTCACTCCCATTGACTTGATTCCAATTCACAGAGGCCCGCATGAGGACAGAATAAAACTGCCCCTGTGGGTTTCCGAGACTGTATCTCTTCCAAGAGCGAGCCTCCTCTTTATTTTTTAATTTCTATTTTTTTGAGCCGCCTCTTTCTACCATCTTCTCATATAGAACATGCGAATGGATATAAACTTTAATGAAAAAAATGCTTAGTTATTTGAGAAAAGAATAAGCACTGCAGCTTCCTGACTGGGGGAAAGTCTGCCCTTGTATCGGTCAGATGCTAGCCTTGGAGAGGCAGTATTGGGTCCTCTGCTGCGCTGCTTGCTTGCCAAACCTTCATGTCCTCCAGATCTGCGTTGGGCCCTGGCCAGGATCTGATCTAGCGGGCCCCGATTCCAACCAGTGTGTCTTACACGGACTGTTACCAGGCAGTCACAGATCCATGTGGGAAGCCACCATGGCACCACTTCACACGGTCACCCAGGGGGCTTCTGAGAGGAGCACACATGTATATCATCTGTCTTCCATGTTTCTCCTCAAAGCAGGGGAAAGAGTGGTTTGTTTGAGAAAGAAAAAGAGGGAAAGCCAGTTATTAGGTCAGCGTTTTTGAACCTGGTTGTGTTTCTGTATTTGTTGAGTCTATAATATTTACTGTGATTCCCCCAGCCCCTCTCTTTTCTTTTCAATCGAACAGTTTCACTTCAATAGTTCCTCTCTTCAGGGACCCTCCTGTCTACTGCAGACCTGCTCCTTTACGGCTTTGGGCATATCACTTAGCTGGTGGCCCTCGTTCACATCGTGGCTCTCTGTCCATGTGGGAACATTTTCCAATTTTCTTCCCCTCTTTCCTTGAAAGCCAGAAGTTAGGCCTAAGCGGCTCAGCACTTTCCCCACATTGTATAATAGGCCTCTGTGGTTACATGCCATTGAGTCAGCTCCGAGCCACTGAGACCCCGTACACCACCCAAAGAAGCACTGCCCAGTCCTGCACCATCCTCACAACTCCCCCTGTGCCTGCACCCGTTGATGCAACCTCTGCATCATCCTAGGTGATGAAAAGAGCCCTACTGGCTTACTGGTCACCCGTTGGGCTGCTAGCTATAAAGATTAGCAATTTGCAACCGCCAGCCTATCAGTGAGAGGAAGACTGGGCTTTCTATTCCTGTAAAGAGTTAAAGTCTAGGACACAGGGGACAGTTCTGCCCTGTCCTATAGGGCTGCTCAAAGTTGTGAGTTTGGTTTTTGGGTTTGGGGTAATGCCTGTGTTTGGTGATCAGCTGTCAGCCTAAAGGTGGGTAGTTCTGGCCAGCCTATAGCATCATCCAGAAAAAGTCTGGTGACCTGCTTCCATCCAACAGCACAGTCGTGAAAGCCCTACTGAGCAGTTCAGGTCTGTAGTCTACTGGGCTGCCGTGAGATGGAAGCGTCTTGTCAGCAATGGGTTTGGGTTTGGGTTTGGTTTCCACTCACTTGGAGAGAGCTGGAATATGTCCATGGACTTGTGTTGGGTAATCTTACATAAAAGAGAGGAACTAACCAATCACTCAGACCAAACTCTCTGCCATCAAGTGGAGCCAGCTCATAGGAACTCTATAAGACAGGGTAGAACCCCTGGAAGGTTACAACACTATGCCTACTTACAGGGGTAGAATGCCCATCTTTCTCCCTTGAAGTGGCTAGTGGGCTTTTGAACTGCTTACCTTGCAGATAGCTGCCCAACATATAACTGCTATGCCACGTAGCCAAGTCAGAGAAATTGCAACACACACACACACACACACACACACACACAGTTAATGGGATAAAGAAGTCATTTATCCCATACCAATAAAAACATTTAAAAAAATATTTTAGAGTCATTCTTTTGAGAAAGTCTGCTTTGTGTTTTGAGAGGTAGAGATAGATCCCATTGAACTGAATTTCATAATTAACTTGAGGAGAGCAGCTTAAGAGGCCTGTGCCCCACAAAGCGAGGGTGACTGCCACTAGGCGCAGAGTTGGAAAGACAAGATGACCAACAAATTCCCCACTTTGCCCCTGGGCTCCTTGAGGCACCCATAGTTCCCTGACCAGACTTCTTTCCCTCACGGGTGTTTGTTGACTTGTGATTTTCTCTCTTAGGCAGCTGGGTTGCCAAGAGTCAGACACAACTGGGCCATGGTGGGATTGTGTTTTGGGTTTTTTTTTTTTTTTTGCCTTTTTAGCTTGATGCCAAGTTCTGAAATATAAGAAGAAATGGTACAGGGGCACCACCTTGAGCCATTTCCTGACTTGTCAGGATGACAGAAAGGACAGCAGATATTTTCATTTTAAAACCTGCCCCGGCTAACCCATCTTGACTGTCTCTCATACGAGGGAGGCTTCTCTGTCTGCCCCTCCCAAAAAACTCATTGCTGCTGGATTGGTTCTGGCTCACAACAGCTGACAGGACAGAGTGCAACTGCCCTTGTGTTTTGCCAAGGCTATCACCAGTCTTTACAAGAGCAGAACGCCCCGTCTCTCCCTTATGGAGCAGCCGGTGGGTTCAAACTGCTGACTTTGTGGACCTCACTATCGCGAAGATTTTATTTTCCCTTTGGTGACCAGAAGGAGTGCAGAGTCATGCTAACTTAACCACGACCCTTGGTTGTGTGCTGGGCGGCGTCCGTCTGGAAGCAGGCCCTCTCTCCTGCTTCCTCTTGGACAATGATGGGGACGCGCACTACAAGCTTGAGAGCAGCTGTGTATGGGGGCCAGAGACCGGCATAGCTGCCCAGCTGCCAAGTGGGTGTGTGCTGACTCACAGCTGCCAGTGATCAGCCAGCACTGCCTGGCCTGGCTGCTGTAAGGGGCGGGGAGAAAGGCAGAGAGATGCCATGCGCCCCTGCCTCTCTGGCTTGGGAGCAGCAACTTGTGGCCAAGGGCAAAAGGCAGAGCCTCGGGGGCCAATGAATGGGAAGTGGTGGACTCTGGCCAACCAGGTAATTCTCATTTTCCAAGGCTTGGAAAAGACTTCTGGCCTTGTGCTAGACTTCCCTGGATGAAAAGAGATAATGTATGTAAAGCCTTTGGCACATCGTAAGTGGCCAATAAATGGTACTGCTGCCATCGTGATAATTATAGTAATAATGATCTTATCAAGTGCTATAATAACAGAGCAATAACATAGAGCATTAGTTATTTGCTATCTGTAGCAATAATATATATAATAGTATCATAGTCATCAGAGACTTACAACTTGTATTTTGTGTGTGTGTGTGTGTGTGTCTGTGCACACGTGCGTGCTCACAGTGGAATGCACAGTAAAGAGTCTTTGATTACTGGCACATTGCGATAACTGAGTTTCAGTTGGTGTTATTATTAATTATTATTTGTCAGTTCTCTAGCCTCTGATGGCAAAGAAACCTACTATCATCAAGTGGATTCCAACGCCCAGTGGCCCTGTAGGGCATCATCTCTTTGTTCTGTACGGTGTCTGGGGTGCCGGTGTTTTCTGCGAACAGAACGTCTCATCTTTTTTCCTCAGAGTACCTGGTGGGTTCCACCTGCTGACCTTTTGCTTAGCAGCCAGACATGTAACTCTCTGCACCACCAGGGTTCATCTGATGATAAGGGTTACTTTAAAAAAATGTTTTGGCATCACTGCCCTCTGGTGGTGGGTATAGGAGGCCCAGTCTTGCTGCTGGATTTAAACCTCCAATCCAGTGGGCCGCAGTCCCGTGCACAACCACGATGCCACCGGGGCTCAGCCCTACTTTAAAGTTTTTTATTGAGTCATGATTTACATATACAGTTCAACAGTTCGATCATATGACGAAGACTTGTGCAGTCAGCACCATAATCGACTTTGGAACGTTTTCTTCCTTCTGTGTTCATCGCTGTTGACTCCCCATCCCCCTTCTGTGTTCCCAGGTAATTTTAAACTCAGTTGTGGGCTTCATAGATTCACCTGTCTCAACTTCCCTATACAGAAAAGCACACAAGACAAAAACAAAAAAGAAAATGGACCCAGCCACAATGACCAGAGAAACACATGGAACAGAGAAAAACCACAATCGAAAAGAAGCAGATAATATTTAAAAACATAAAGAATTTCAAAATGGGTCAGAAGGGAGCGCTAAAGACAAGGTGTTACATCCCAGCCTTACTACAGCACCAAAATCTGCTTTACAGTGTTCATTGTCATTTGCTCGGGTCATTCAGAGACTAGACAACTGACAGATAATAATTAGCAATAACACAAACTAAAAGTCAGTTATCACAATGTACCAGTAATCAGACTCTTTGTGTTCCACTGCGAGCTCCTTCTGAGACGATGGTCTGTGAGCGTTCACTACAAATGGTGAATAGGGACCCTGCAAATGGTTTTTGAGCTTCCACTAAGAGCCTGAGCATTACAGAAACTGGTTGTTTAGGATTTAGGCTCTGGTGTCATTCCCTCTTCAGGGTTTGAATTTTGTTATGTATAATCCTTAGATCATGCAATCTGGTATACTTCTCTCATGTGTGACACCTCAATTAGATGTCTACTTTTTTTTTGAGACAGACCTTTAAGGCCCCAGTGGTTCTGAAAGGTAAGCACCATCTGATTTCTTCACCGCATTTTCCTCTGGCACTTATATATTCAGTGTTCCCCTCATGATGGCATGTACCCACCAGGGCCGCTCACAAAATTTAGCTATCCTTATACTGTGGGTGATATCCCAAAATCAATTTATGTATGTATGCCCTTGGCTCACTTTGGTGACATCATTATCATTTTAGTGGAGTATATCATAAATCATCCCCTTGGGACAAAGAATCATTTTATTGCTATTAACATTGTTTTAGGGCTGAGCCCCGGTGGCGTAAGTGGTTGAGTGCGGGACTGCGGCCCGTGGGCTTGGCGGTTCAAATCCAGCAGCAGCTCTCAGGAGCAGCGCTGAGTAGCTCCCACGACCACCAGAGGGCAGTGATGCCCCAAAACAAAAAAAAAAAAACAAGAAAAAATATTGTTTTAGTCAATGGAACAGAATTTGAAACAGTTGAGAAAAAGAATCTATACATGTGCAAAGCATCTTATTAGACTACACTGCTTGGATTGTTAACTTGTACAGCTTTGAAATCTAGGAGACTGGACATGAGGATTGCAGGCATTGCAATCTTTCAGTAACCTTCATTTACAATGGCAGAACCATGCCTGGGAGACTAACACATGTCACACACAAAAAAAAGAAAGCATGAAAAGACCAAATATATGTTGGTTCTCTTAAAAGCAATCGGTTTGAACCAAAGCAAAATTCAGCAGCCATAAATCTCTAAGCATAGAATAACAACTATCTCCTCTCGTTAGGGTATTTCAGCCTTAAGTTCAAGGAAGTATTTCAACCATTGGACTAAGTCTCATGTTCTAGTTGTCTATCGCATGTCTACACAGACATTCATACAGCTAGCATGTTGATAAGGAAATTGTGGCAGTTACGTAATCTGTCAACTTGCGAAAGGGTGGCATCTACGTGTCAATCTGGTCAAAGCCCCTGAGGCTCCTTTGTGGGCGTGGCATTCTCCTGAGGATTCTGGGAACTCCTGTCTTCCGCTCTGGAGGCAGGCCATACAGAATCTCTGCTTGACTCTCCCTGCAAGACATTCCTGTTGACAAGCCACGTAGAGCTATGCTGATGGCAGTCACAGCCTTGGAGCTGGAGGAGCCACATGGAGACCCACATCAACACTGAGATGCTTCCACCACCACTGGGCCTACAAGGCTTTCCACCCACTGCTCTGCAATCTTCCTCACCATCATGGCATGTGCTGCGTAAGTCTGAAGAGGAATATATAGACTGGTATCCAACATATGAGTTAATATTTGACTTATGAACTTGATCTAGACTGAGCTGGGATGTTTTCTTAATCTACAATTACCCTTTTATAGAAAGCTCTTTCTTATACACATGAGTGTCTATGAATTTGTTTCTCTAGTCAACCCAGACTAACACATTATGATACCTTGGGAGTGAAGTACTAGAGAAACAAATCATGAAGATGGAGAGTGGATGCTTGTTTGACCTCTGCCTCATGGTAATTTTTCTGCTTTGACTAGCCGGAGATCAGATATGGCCATGCAGTTTACTGAGCTGTTTTCTGGAAAGAATATGGGTAGTTAACGTTTTGATCCTCTGGTTTGGTTGTTGTGTTTGGCTGTTCCTGTTTGAAATGGTGAACATGAGTGTGAGTAATGCATATTTTGAATTCAGGGGGAAATATCACCCCGTGAACATCTCAGAGGCCCTGCTGCTTAATGAAAATGGCTGACAGAAGACCCCACCCTGGCTTGAAGCAGTCGGAAGTCAAATGCCTTATCTCGTATCAATGGAATAGTTTAGATAAGGATTAAGATAAGGTAGATACAATTGGACTTGTCTGCTTTAAGAATTGAGTTTAGGGTCTGGCTATACTAGGTTTATACTGTTTTCTTCTGCTTTACTGGCATTGGTATAATGATTGATAGAAGTGATTAGTGGAAATATGAAAATGAGAGGTTGTTAGTTAATTTGCCTTCAGCCTTTAATTTGAATCTATACATGGGTTAGGATGCCTGCAAAGAAGGCTCTGAAAAATTAAGCCAACCCAGTCTATTGAGTGCTTAGGGTATTTGAAGGTGAACCGACTTTCCTAGGGGGCTGGTGAAGATTAAACAGAGAGAAAAAAAAAGGAACCCTGTGGTTTTTTGAATTTTGAACTCGTGGTTTATACCCAGTGCTGGAAAAATTAGGAGCCCTGAAGAAACTCCTCTCTAAGATGGAACATTAAAGGGAGCCTGTGGGAAGGCTAAAATGCTTGCTAGGTGACCACCTGGATCCAATTATTGAGCGGAAGGGGGAGAAATGGAGAAATAAAGACACAGGTTGAGTCTGGCCACTGACACCCATGGACCCGGGTCACAGGAACTAGAGGAGAAGACAAGAGTGGTTGGACTAGTCTGAAGATCACGATTAGCACAAGGGTGTTAGGGTTGTTGAGAATTTGTGATGGGGCTAAGTGAGGCAGCCCACATTGAGTTGACCAAAACCCAGCCAGATGAAAAGACCTTTGAACCTGAGAACAGGTGCATATTGCTGCTGACTTTATGGATGACCTGTCCTGATGTGAGTTTGCTTATGGCTGTGGACTTCACAAAGTTCCAACTAGAATGAAAATTATTCACATCAAAGAACTTGATTGTCCCCTCAGAGCATGGGGTTGATGTGAGAAAGTGGATGCCCCAAATTGGGCAGATAAAGACATGAAATGGCTGAATTGCAAACTTTCCCAGGTGGGGGAACATATTCATAGGATTAAGGTGTAGGTGTGATCTAAATGTAATTTTTAGGCATAGAATATCATTGTGTTATAGAATATTATGTTTAAATGATGCTTTGGCACATATTGAATTGTATGCATTTTAATTTAATCCTATTAGAAACAGATATGATTTTATTATTTTTTTGCTTAGAAACTATATATGGCTAGAGTTGTATAAAAGTGTCAAGGGGTGATCTGTGACAGTTTCATAATTTGGCAACTTGTGAAGGGTGGAGCCTAGCTGTCAATAAGATCACAGACAAGAAGACCTCTATGTGGATGTGATAGGTAGGTTTGTTGGGCCAACATGGCCAATGACCACATGTGAGATGAATTGAAAGGCGGAGAACTAAATGGCTCGAAAAGTCTCGCTTTCCACTCTCTTGCTCTCGGATCTTCGGACCAGCTGGCTGCCTTGTTTGTCCTGTACCTTGATCTACAAGCTGTACTACCCATGGGACACCGAATCAGTGGACTGGGTCACTGAGAGCTGAGGTTCCTTCAAGCCCAGCTTTGCCACGCTACTGAAATATACATCTCTTGAGCTGGGGACTGTCGGACTCTGTCATCCAACTGACTGTTGGTGACCTGTCTTGCTGTTTTTGGCTTGTGGCTGGATAGCCTGAATTGCTCTAAAGAGAACTACCCAACTGCCCTCAAGACTCAAGGGACTGCCAGGGTATTAGCTGTCTCACGCAAGTGAATTGCACTGCGTCATTTGTACTGCTTAATAGACTAGTTAACTGTTTGTTTCGTTAGATATTTTCCTATCTATATAAATATATATAAAATTATTAGTGTCCTGGTTTTGTTTCTCTAGAGAACCCTGTCTAACACAGTGGGCATGGCTTTCTTCTGAGGATTCTGGGAGCTCCTATCTTCCTTTCTGGAGGCAGGACACACCGAATTTCTGTGTAACTCTCTTTATGAGACATTCCTGTTGACAAGTCACATGAAGTTATGCTGATGGCAGCTTGAGCCTTGGGCTAGAGAAGCCATGTGGAGACCCACATCAGTACTCAGATCGTTCCACTGTCCCTGGATCCACAAGACTTTCTACCCACTGGCTTGCGATCTTCGTGTATTCAGTGGTCTTGCCCTGCATGTGTCTGAAGAGGAATTTACAGACTAGTATCAGACACATGAACTATTATTGGACTTATGGACTTGATCTGAACTGGGTTGGGATGTTTTCTTAATATACAATTACTCTTTTATATCTAAGGTTATACACATATGACTATCTATGAATTTGTTTTTCTAGTCCATGCAGACTAACACAGATGTCATTTCGTGGTGATCCTCTGGGTTTCCCCCTCCAGGACTGGGCCTTGAAGGCTGATGAAGCTGGCCCCAGGACAGTGTGTGAAGAGGTTGTAGGTCTTAGGTTTAGTGTGACACTCTCTACTTAGAACTGAGCAACCCCGGAGGGAACCCGTCAACCACATCGGAACCTAGAGACATCCTCCCTGAGCCAGGGACCCTATCACAGGGGAGAGAGCCTCCTACCCGTTGTGTAATGGAAAGTTCTCTTTTCTTTGAGTAGGAGAATGCCCAGATCATCAAAGAAGTAGAAGTGGATAAAGTGTCAGCGCTATCCAAAACCCAGGTGGAGGCCATCAAACAGCTGTGGCAAGATCCCGGGATCCAGGAGTGCTATGACCGAAGGAGGGAGTACCAGCTGTCGGACTCTACCAAATAGTGAGTACAGAGCCACAGGCACGTGGGGGGCCAGACTTTGAGGGACCCTCTCACTGGGGGACCAGGGCACTCAGGACAGTGCTCCCGAGAAGGAGCACCACCTCCTGTTTGCATCGTGTGCCCCTCACCTGGGTGTTCTGTGCTGTTTCCATGACTCCCAACTCCTGGGAAGTCCATGGGCAACAGAGCTGAACACTGCCTGTCCCAGTGCCATCTCTCTGGTCAATAGTAGATCACACACAGCTTTGCTGTATTTCTCAGGCTTTTTACTAGCTGATTTTGGGAAGTGAGGCTTTTTTCCCTGGTCCATCGTAGTCTGGAAGCTCGGTCAACACCTGTTCAGCTCCCGCAGACAGGGAGCGGCAGCTGTGTACATGGTGCCCTGGAAGGGACTCCAGCCTCCTTCTGCAGAGACAGCACGAGTTCCACATGGGACTTTCTAACCCGTCGATCCCCACACAACCCCCTTCCTCCATCCGTGGTCTCTAAGACTGACGTTTTCCAGGAAGGGCTCACCCCAATTTGGTTTCTCATATTAGACTGATGCCAGTTGGGTTGCTAAAATGAGCTCATGTAAACAGAAAGGGCGCTGGCTCCTGGCGTCCACCTCTCACCACTCCAGCTCTCTGCCTCTTTGATGTCCCGATCAGACCCACCCCTCTGCTCTCCCCCCACAAAAATCCCTGCCATCAACTCGATTCTAGCTCAGCGGTCCTCTGTAGGACAGGGTAGACCTGCCTCTGTGCGTCCCTGACATCCTAAGTCTTCACAGGAGTAGAAAGTCTGATCTTCCCCCCACGGAGCAGCTGGTGGTTTTTAACTGCTAGCCTTGGTTTAGCAGTCAGAGTACCTCAGGAACAACCCCCCTACACACACACACACACACACACACACACACACACACACACACACATACCAACACAGAGGGCCCTTTTGTCCTGAGGTCACAATTTAGCAACGGGCCTGTCGGCCACTGATCTGGGGCTGCCCTCTAGTGGGCACCATAAAGTGCTTCATTTACATGCTTTCCTCTTTTATCCTTCTCTTATTATTTCCCCCCTTTGTTTCTCTTGGTTATCCACTACCTGCTAAGGCCTGTTGTTGTTGTTGTTGTCGTGGTCGTCTTCACATAGCCCCCCATCAGGGCAGCCTTCTGTCGTGATGGTCAGCGTCCTGCGTGGCTGACGACCAGCCCATGCGATCCCTAAGACCGTCCCGGACTGAACTGCCTGCTCTTTCTAAGTTCATCCCGCTGAAAGCTGCTCCCCATCCAAGCAGCGCGCGAACCTCCGTGCACAGACTCCGAGCAGACTCACGGCCTCGTGGCAGCCCCGGCGGACAGGGCACGACGGGCCCCTGTGAGTTTCCAAGGCGGCCGCGCTTCACAGCAGCGCAAAGCTCCGTGTTGTCGCCGAGTGGGGTTTTGAACCGCTGCTGCCCTTTCTCTTAGCAGCCCCGCGCAGAACCACGCTGCTCCCCCAGGGAGACGTGAAGCCCATGCTTCCTGCTTAGAATGTGAGGTCTATGTTTGGGGACTGAGGTAGCAATTGTACAACATTGCTTGACGTGATGGAAGTATGGAATGACATGCTATCTGTATTCAATCCCCGACTTCTGGTTGAATAAAAGGTGACCTCTGCAGAACTGATGGGCCTTTGCTGGCCTGCACACGGCGTTCTGGATGCACGACGCTCTAGTGTTCCATCTCTAATATGTTCCCTTAAAAAGAAGTAGATTGCTTTGCTTGCAAACTAGCCTGCATAATTTCATTGTCTTAAGTATTTCCCGAGGCACGGCTTCTTTGGATTTCAATCCTGCCTTGAAGAACCTCTTTATGAAGCTCAGCCCTGCCCCCTCCCTCCTGTAGCCATCTGTCTTCTGGGGGTTCCAGACCTATCCCTTCCTTTCAGCCCTCTGAGCAGGCTTTGGACAGTGGTTCACCCCGGCACAGAGCAGGAGACCGAAGACAAAACTGGAAATATTACTTCCTGCTGCTTCATGGCCTTTCTTTGGCCTTTGTCCCAGACAGAGTGTTTGATGGCATAGATCCTGGTTGGCTGAGCCAAAGTAACTGCAGTAACATTTAATTGCTAGAGCAGGACAAGGAAATAGACCCTGATAAGGTGCTAGGTCAGCAAAGAAAAGAGATGGAAGACAGTGTTCCAGGGAGCCTTTAACATCCTGGGGATCCTGGGGCATCCCATGGTCAGATGAGGCATCCCCCCATGCTGGCCTTCCCCTGGTGCAGTCCAGTCCAGTGTGCTTTGGGGAAGGTCCTGGGGACTGGCCAGGGCTTTTGATGGTGATCTACTGATGGAATGTCCACCAAGACTGATGTGGGGTTCCATGCCTTGGAAACCAGGCCACCAATTTTTGAGGGTTGGTTTTTATGTTGTTTCAGTTTTTTTTTTTATTTTGAGATTAATACATATATCAAATCATTCTGTATTTCCATCACATCTAGCAAAATTGTACATGTGATACCACAATCAGTGTCTAGATTTTTTTTTTTACTATATGAACCCCTTTATGTCATCACCCTGCCACCACCTTTGTACCCCACCCCCCAAAAAAATCCTTACACCACTTGCTGATTCTATAGGTTTATCAGACCTGGATTTTGTACACCAAACAACGACAACATCAAAAATTATTGCTACTTCAAGAGGGTGGCCCCCAATGACATAACATTTCTGAGATACCCTGTGATTCCTGAGATATGGACAGTATAAAACAAAACAAAACACATCCATCACATTTTGGAAACCCAATTAGGTCTAGAGTGCACTCCTAGGGGGTATCTGCTGACAAGTTTTAACTGTTCACATCAGGCTTCTGCCTTTCACCTTCTTGACTCCACGCACTGATGCAGTCGGTGTAGTGACCACTTTCCTCCTATTCCTCAATTGTGGGTAGAAGGACTTCACCAGAGGTTTACTTCCTGTATGGTTGGACCAATGAGTTTGGGGTTCCCACTGTCACCTATCCCCTTCTGCAAACCATTCTCAGACTTTAGGCTCTGATACGAATCTCTCCTTCTACTTCAGTCGATCTGTTTCACAGTCCTTCAGAGACTGATGATGGTGTGCTTCTTCCCCATGGGCTTACTTGACATCTGACTTAGATGGCTGCTTGTGTGGAGACAAGCCTTTAAGACCCTAGACACTAGTTTACCCGATAACCATCTAATTTCTTCACCACGTTTTGCTATAGCTCCATTCTCCTCCGTGTTTCCTTCGTGGAGGCGAGTATCGAGCAGGGTCAAGATGTGAGAACTATTTATTCTTAAGTTGGCGCTGGCATTCAGTTTGAGCCCCCAATCAATCCCTGGATCTGGGTGTGTTTGTTCTTGCCATTTATTCATACTTGAGAATTAGCTCATAGTCATGTCATTGCATCATTTAATCTCGCCAAGCAGAATGGTACGATGGCTTCCATCGTCCCTTCCCAAACATCCTCTTTCTTCCTGGGAACCTTGACATCGTCTCCCTTTTATTGCCCCCCTCTTCTGCACTCCTCCTCAATCTCCATGTTGTACTTGATATCCCTATAGGTTCATGAATCCTGGGTTTCATTGACTGAAAAACAGAAAAAATTACTTCACAATTCAAGAGGGCAACCCCCCATTCCATTGCACCTCTGAGATATACCCTGATATAAACAAAAACAAAACACCTCAGAATGATCATCACAGTTTGCCAGAATAATACATATCCTAACACAATGCATAGGGAATTGATTGGGGAAGACCTTATTTGTGTGCCTGCCAACAGCTCTCCAAAATTCGCACAGCTGTCTTCTGCTCCCTCAGACACCTTACATTTTCCAGGGTAAGCCCTCACATCCTAGGTGAGTGTGGAACTGTAGTTTTTTTTTGGGGGGGGGTGGTTATAATGGCAAGGGTGTCACCATCAACCCCAGTGGATAACCTTAGACCGAAGGAAGGAACAAGTGGTCCCAGTCAGTCCACCTGTGTCATTTTTTTTCTTACCCACAACTGCCCCCCCCCCAGGGGTTTCCCACATCCCACCACCCCAGGGGCACCCCTCTGCCCTCCAATGCTGGGGCTCCCCTCTGCCCACCAACTCAGGGACCCTCCACTGCCCACCACCCCAGGGAGTCCCCACCATAGGGACCCCCCACAGTCCTCTCAAGAATCTAAAAAAAGACCAGCACAGAGAACCCAGAAATAAAAGTACTTGCCTACAGACAGCCGATTTTCCACAAAGGCCCCAAAAGCATGAAATGGGAAGCTGATGCCCTTGTCTGTAAATTGCCTGGAAAAATCGGATCTCCACCTGCAGACGAATGAAACAACACCCGATGCACACAAACAACTCAAGGGGGATCCAAGATCTAAATGTAAAACCCAAAGCTATCAGGATCATTGATGAGAAAATCGGGCTGATTCAGGGCATACCCAGGCTAACAGAGATAAGAAAGAAGACACAGTAGGCAAAATAGATGTGTGTGGCCTGTTAAAAACAGAGCACTTCTGTGCATCAAAGGACTTGATTCAGAGGAAAAAGAGAGCCCACAGATCAGGCAGTTGCTACTGACATCTAGTGGATAACTCTAGCATGCAGGCCAGAGATGGTGCTAACCATTTTAGAGAACTACCAGTCCCCACAGCGGCATATTCCCAAATGCCATTCAGCTGAGGCGAGAAACCCTGCTCTAGGTAATTCCAAACTCTGCAAGGCACCCTCTGTTAGTCCAGGTCGGCTAGAGCAACAAAAGTCATAGGTGTATAAGAAAGAAGTTTGGCCACAAAGGCAATAGAATATTGAGAAAATATCCCAGCCCAGTCCAGATCAAGTCCCTAAGTCCAACACTAGCCCACATGCCTGACACCATCCTGTAAAATCCTCTTCAGATTCACAAAACACGTGCAACGATGCCACGTGCAGGAAAATCACAGGCCAGTGGGTGGAAATGCTTTGGGATCCAGTGGGCTTGTCAGCATCTCAGTGCTGGTACAGGTCTGTCTCCAGCTCGGGGCACTAGTTCCAGGTGTCTTGTCTGCTGCAATATCTCCCAGGCAGTGCGCAGAGAGAGGGTGCCCCCTGCCTCGAAGGAAGAAATACAGGATTTTCCAGAATCCTTAGGAGAAGGCCATGCCCTCAAAGGCCTCATTGACTATCTTCCGATTGACAGGCTAGACTTAAACCCTACACTCTTAATCTTAAAACTGGCACCAGATTATGTAACTATTACACAACCCTAAAGGCTGAGAGTAGGAAGACGTGGCTTGATAGAGTTTTATGTGAAAGTTCCAAATGGCTTTGCTTCCACATTAAGGAGCCCTGGTGGTATAGTGGTTGTGTGTTGGGCCGCATGATCAGCAGTTCAAAACCACTAGTAGCTCCATGGGAGAAAGTCTGCATTTTCTACTCCCATAAACAGTTACAGACTCAGGAACCCACAGAGACTCAGTGGCAGTGCGTTTTGAGTTGTATCCACTTAAAGCCCGTGGCTCCCAATTTCCAATTTCAATGAGCTCCTTCTGCAAAACAATGTAAATGTTGAAAAGATAGGCACATTAGAGTCAGACAATGGAAATGGAAGAGGGAAGCTTCTTCGTGAAGAAAGGATTTTAAAAATCATTTTATCGGAAGCTCTTACAGATATAACAATTCGCAATTCAATTAGATCAAGCATATCATTTAATTGCTGCTACCATCATTTTAAAACATTTTCTTCTTGAACTCTTTGATATCCTCCTCCACCACCCTACCCCCCAGGGACCCTTACTTATTTATTGCTGTGTATTACACCATCCATTGTATTCACTTACCTACACATCTGTTATTCATTCCCCTCTAGTGGGTTTATACAGTCATCATTGCTAACTTCCCCACCCCCTACCCTACTTCTCTTCCCGTACTCTCAGAGAATTATTACTCCCATTACTTTTTCTTGAAGGGTTTATCCATCTTGGATTTGATGCATTGAACTATCTCAATTATACAAATGAATGTAAGCAGGTCAAACAAGATTAATGAGATAAAGATAAGAACATAATAATAAGGGGAAGAAATATTAAAGAACTAGAGATAATTATGTCTTTCATCTGTACTATATTGCACCCTGGATATGTCATTCCTTCCGAACAGCCCTTCTGTGAGGGACTGTCCAATTATCTTAGAGGCGGGTTTGGTCTCCACTTTGTCTATGCTCCTTCACGTCAATTTGATTGCTTGTTTTTGAACAAGCAAATTGATACTTGTTCCTGTCGACAATTCATGATCACACGGGCTGGTGTGCTTCCTCCATGTGGACTTTGTTGCTTCCCAGGTCGATGGCCACTTGTCTAACTACAAGCCTTTAAGACCTCAGACTATATCGCCTAATAGTTGGGCACCACCAGCTTTTTTCACATTTGCTTATGCACCCATTTTGACTACAGTGATCATGCTGGGAAGGTGAGTATCTTACATTGCCATATTATTAGAACAAACCATTCTTATACTGAGGTGAGATTTAAGTAGAGGTCCAAAGTCCATCTGCTTCCTTATTGCATTTACATATATAGAGAAAAACAAATGTCCCTATCTTTATATATTTACATTTATCTGTATTTACACCTATAGATATATATGTTTTTTACTTTGTTCTTTCTTTTTCTTTTTCTCTTGTCCCACTATCATGATTCCCATTTTTCACCTGTTTGTAATTCTTCTCAGATGCATTTTGAATATGTCCAGGAACACTACACCCTCCTCGATGTCTATTTTAGATTTCTGGCTATTCCCCTGTCCCTGTCGTCATCGCGTCATCACTCCTGACTCCTCCATTTTCATGCTCCCCGAGAACCACCAGTCGCATTGCCGTTTCCTTGAGATTGCTTACCCTACCTATCTTATATAAATAGTCACAAAAAGAAAATAGACAAGGAAAAAAGAAGCGAGAGATCATTCAAATAGTTCCAAGTCTAACTGTTGTCCTGGCCCAGAGTAGAGGAGTATACCTCTGTGAAAAAGTGAGCAGGCCCTCATATAATCCTTCGGCCCAATCCCTCTTTCCTTTTTTTTTTTTTTTAAATATAAAACAAATCATCTTATTGGGGGCTCTCTTATGGACTCCTGATAATCTATAAATTATTATTATTTTCACATCTTACACCATCCATTCTCTCCCTTCACTCTTATTTCTGTTGGCTGTCCCCCCGGGAGGGGGGTTATACTTTGATCATTGTTGTGGGTTCCCCATTTCTTTCCCTTCTCCCCCACCTTCCTCCTACCTTCATGGTATTGCTACTCCCATTCCTTTGCCTGAGGGGTTTATCTGATCTGATTTCCATTTGTCTAGAGCTCTTCTCTATAGCCGTGTACATGCTCTGGTCCAGTTGAATTTGTAAGGTATAACTGAGGTCATGATAGTGGAGGTGGGGGGGGGGTGGTGGTGAGAGGACGCATTAAAGTACGAGAGGAATTCTGTGTGTTCTATCTGTGCTCTGCTGCACTTTGGCTGACTTGTTTCTTCCTTGTGACCCTTCTCGAAGGGGAATGTCCAATTGTTTACTGTCGGGCATTGAGTCTCCACTCTGACCCTCATCACTTGCATCGATATAGCTCATTATTTGAGGTCTTCTGATACCTGATCGCATTGTGTGTTTCTTCCATGTGGGCTTGTTGCTTCTCTGCTAGATGGCCGCTTATTTATCTTCCAGCCTTTAAGACCTCAGACACTGTATCTTTAATAGCCAGGCTCCATCAGCTTTCTTCACCACATTTGCTTGTGCACACATTTTGACATCAGCAATTGTGTTGGGAAGGCAAACATCATAGAATGGCAGGTTATTAGAACAAAGTGTTCTCGCATTGAGGGAGTACTTGAATAGAGACCCAATACCTGTCTGCTGCCTTAATACTTAACATTTAAATATATGTCCATAGATTACTGTCAATATGCTCATATATTTACATATGTAAAGGCCTATATTTATACCTCTATGCATGTCTTTTGCTTCCTAGTTCTGTCCTCTATTGTTATTTTCTCCTGTCTCGCTATCATGGCTGTACTTTCTCTTGGCTGCATTGCACTTCATCAAACCCCACCAGGCATTCTATTGGTTTTTATCAATAGATTTTAGATCATTAGCCATTGATTTTAGATCGTATCATTTCCTTGGGGTTCGTTGGCTCCCCGCTCCCTTTTTTCTCTCTTCCTCCTCTCCCAAGTTCATCACTACCCCCCTGGAGCTGTAGGCCCATTATTTTCCCCTCAGGTTTGGTTATCCTGCATATCTTATATGGTAGACATGAGAAAAAGAAAAAAGAAGGCCTGTAAGTAGTTCCAGGTCTGTCTGCTGATCCTTCTCATTTTTCCAATTGGATCTGGTGAAGTGCCACACCCTGCCCACTGATTCCGACATCTAATTTTAGGCTTCCTCAGCGACTTCATTGCTTTACTTCCCTTGCTGTTCTGTAGCGTTCTCTTTGTGTTTCATTTCAGTGTGTGTGTCAGAGGGAGAGGGGCATGAGGCGGCGGTGTCAGACCAAGCACAGTGCCCGCACTGTGCCTCCAATGCTGTCCCCTGTAACACTGTGAGAGAGGAGGTCTTGTGTCTCATGGTGGGGCCAGCCTCGCAGACCTCTGTGCATTGGCTGCTCTGAGCAGGAATGTCACCCTTAAGGATTAGTGGGTCAGGATGCAGTTTCTCTCTCTCTCTCTCTCTCTCTCTGTTTGTTTCCGTGTGGTCTGGGAAGACCTGCCACTCTCCCCAGGGTGTATCTTCAGTGCTATCCTCTGTCATGTATTCCTGTGGGGAGGGGAGGGTCTATGTAGCTGTAGTTGAGACTGGGGTCAGCCCTGCAGTGTTCTCTGTTAGCTCACTGCTTCATGGCCATATGTTGCTCCTGAGGCGTGGTGCTCAGATTGAGGTCTGGTTCCTTTCTCGTGTTTGTGTGGATACACAACAATACCCCCCTGCTGTGTGGGTTAGTGCTGTTTCCCACTATGCATGTCCCCATGTCCTCCTCCCCCCTCCTCCCGCTTTGCCCCTACTTTTTAGTTGGCTGCCGTATGTATCCCTAGGTCGTGTCCATCCCCTGCCAGAGTGCCTGGACCTTGGGTTGGGAATTTATGTATTTAGTGGCTTTCTCCCTGTGCCCTTTGTGCATTTTAAGTTTACCTCTGTGGACTCAAGTTGTGCTTGGCTTACTTTGCTTAGCATAATTTTCTCCAACTCTTCCCATGCAATGATGTGCTTCATGTATTCATCACCGCTTTTTAGGGTTGCATAGTACTCCATTATATGTGTTTACCTGAGTTTTTAAATCCATTCGTCAGTTTTTGGAAATTTAGGCTGTTTACAATTCTTTGCAATTGTAAACTGGGCTTCAATGAACAATTGAGTACAGATGTGTGGTCATGGTCTGCATGTTTCTTACTTCTTCTGGGTTATATGCCCAGTAAGGGGCAGGGTCCCTCCCTTCCCCTCTTTTTTTCAGGGATCCATATATCAGGATGCACTAACCTCTCAGCACTTACACCCTTTAGTCCTCAGCATTTGTGTTCAAGGGGCACGTCTTTTACAAGACCCCCATGCTCTTCCTGCTGTCAAGCATGAAGCGGTCTTGTGCCCCACGCCATTCAGTGTGGCCTCTTGTGAGGATCCCCCAACCAGTTCAAAGGAGGTGCTAAGAGATGCCTCCCAAGTCAGAAGTCGACAATTGGGATTCCTCAGGGACTTTGGGCTTTGCTCCCATTGCTGGTCTGTCGCACTCCCCTGTTGGTTTGCCCCCATGTGGGCAGGTCAGACCAGTAGCTCTCTCTGAACTGTATCTTCACTGCTGTTCTTTGCAGTACTGTTGTCTATCGAGGGGACATCAGACCTCAAGCTGGGGCTGACCCTGCAGTCTTCTCTGTACACAAGCTGCTCTGAGCAGGAATGTCACCCTCTAGGTTTGGTGCCTTGGAATGAGGTCTATGCTAGCTCTCAATTTCCTGTGGAGTCATTTTAAGCTGGTGTGAGTCTGCTAAAAGGATGTTGTGAGGAGGGAACATTTTTCTGGAAGCCTCTTTCTACCTCAGCCAAATAACAGCAGCAGCAGTAAAACGAAACCCGTTGCCATCCATTCGAACGCCCAGCCCCGTGTCTGAGTTGAACTGTGCTTCACTGGGTTTGCAATGGCTGTGTTTGGGGAATTAGCTCTCCAGGCCTTTCTCTGAGGTGCCTCTGGGTGAAGGCAAACCTCCAACTTTGTGGTTAGCAGCTGACCATTTAACTGTATGTGCCACACAGGGACTCCTGCATCAGAAACACTGTTTACATTTTTTTTTTCTCTTTCACCATCTCAGCCTCTGTGAATAGAACTGTCCCAGCCAATGTCACCCAAACTCTCTGCCCCGTTTACTACAATTCCAGCACTAGCCTGCCTCCTTGTTGAGGGCAGTTTTATGTTCACCTATTCTTAGCTTAGACACTGTCAATGGTCTCCCAGGAAATTAAGTAAAACCTCATGCCACTTTTGTGTTGCATCTCCAAATTGGCATGGCAAGCTTTTCTAGATGGACCTACTGTTTGCCACCAGTCCTTTGGTACTCAGTGCCTCAGTTGATCCAGCTTGCTCTGCTCTCCCAGAGTACCCAGCCCTTCCTGTCAGTCCCACCTCCTGGCCTTTATTTCCTTCTGTTCCTCCGTAGTATAACTTGACCTCTGGAAATTATTGGATTTCCTCAAGTCTCACTTCAAATGTTATGTGTTTCCTGTAGCACTCCTACTGGCCATCCTGGAGCTTGCTGGGGCTGAGATGCCCCACTCTATGCCCTGTCCACATAGGGACCCCAAAGTCTTGTACAAGGCCTGGGGGGGGCTATTGTGACTCCACCCTTCTCTTCTTCAGTTACAGGAGACTAGAAAGCAAATGCATGAGAGAAAACCCTCTCTCTTTGATATTTCTAACATCTGCACCTTCCTCACAAGGGTCCCTGGAAGTTGTCACTATGGTTAAATCTTAGGCTGCTAACCCCAAGGTTATCAGTTCAAATCTATCTGCTGCTCTTTAAAGAAAAAAAATATTGTCATCTAAAGATTTATCATCTTGGAAACCTTACTGCTCTGTTCAAGAGGATCTCTATGAATCAACTAGATGACAGTGGGTTCAGTACAGTTACAAGTAACAAGTCACTTTTTTAAAGTTTTGCTTTATTGTAGGATATATACATACACATATATAAATGTTGACAATTTAATATTTTTTACATATGCAATTCAACCACCCTGCATTCCAGCAGATTGTATAATATCATTATAATCTATTTCCATATTTCCCCATGACATTAGCGGAAGCTTAGTGCCCCATAGGCTAAGTAAGTCCTCCAACCCCCTTTCTGCCACCCCTGGTAACCATGTGCATGTGCCCGCTTCTTACACATGGAATCTGATACGTTTGCCCTTTCATGAGTGACTTCTTCAATCCTGGGATGGTATAAAGAGTTATGAATTGGGTTGTTCACCACAAGCTCAGCAGGTTGACCCTCCCCGGACACGCTGAAGGACGAGACTTTCTGTTCCTATCAAGATTAACAACCTCAGAAATCATAGAAGCCTCTCTCTTCTGTCCTAGAGGGTGATTAGCCAGATTCAATGGCAGTAAGTTTGGTATAGTTTGGGTTTTCACTCAGAATGTTTTCAAAGTTCATTCACACATCAAGATTTCATGTCTCTTAGTGGCTGAGTGACACTTCACTAGGAGTCCTGGTGACTCAGTGATTATTTGCTTGGAAATGAACTGAAAGATTCTGGCAGGAGCTCACCAGTCACTTCAGGGGAACAAAAGGCAGCAGGGGCTTCAGTAAAAATGCCCTCCCTGGGAAGCCTTCAGGTGAAGATTGGAATTGGCTTGGACTCAAGAGCAATGGGTGGGGGTACCATTTTATTTGAATGGATATACCACATTGTGTTGATTCCTCTTTCTGTTGATGGGCATGGGGCTGGTTTTGTCTTTTGTCTACTGTGAATAGTGTTGCCGTGAACATTGGATATTCGAATTTTGAACTAGTGGTTTGTTCTAGAAGCCAAAAAAAATGTTTGAGCATTGAAGGTACTATCTGCTCTAGGGCTGAACATTAAGGAGAGTCTGTGGGCAGGCTGAAATGTTTGCTAGGTGGCTATCTGGATCCACTTGTTGAGTGGAAGTGGGGGGAATGCAGGAATAAAAAGGCAGGTTGAGTTTGGCCACTGACACCCGTGGCCCTGGTTCCCAGGGACTAGAGGAGAGGATGAGAGTGACTTGACTGGTCTGAAGTTCATGACCGAGCACAGGGAAGTAGGGTTGTTGAGAATTTGGAATTGGGTCCATGGTCTAAAGGCAAGGCAGCCAATGGGCACCCTGGTGATATGGCTCACATTGAGTTGCCCAGAACCTGGCCAGATGAAAAGATTTTTGAGCCTGTGAGCTGGTGCATATTGCTACTGACTTTGTGGATGGCCCACTCTATGCTAGAAAGATGGGGCTTTCAGAAACTTAAAGAGGCACTTCTGCTGGCTGAGCCCCGGTGGTGTAGTGGTTGTGTGTGGGGCTGCAGCCCACTGGGCTGACAGTTCAAATCCAGCAGCAGCTCTCCAGGAGTAAGGCTGGGCTTCCTACTCTCACCAGGGCAGTGATGCCACAAGAAAAAAAAAAAGACCTATTCTGTCCTATAGGGTGACTCTGAGTCGGCATCCACTCAGTGGCAGTGAGTTTGGCTTTGGTTCTTGTTTTTATGCAGACCCACCTCAACGAACAAAAGCATTCTAGAACAACCTCCAGATCCTGGGATATTCTGAGGGTACAGGGGAAGGAAAGGGACAACTGGGAAGTCAGGGAACGTCAGAGACTACAACTTATTCTTTCTAGCCTGCCATCTCCCTCATGCGTCACGTTTAGAATCAAGAGGAAGGTATGGATGAGCTGCAAATTTCCCAGAAGCCTCAGGACCATGCTTCTAATCTGGATTCTTTTCAGAGCAGCCACAGCAGGGGTGGTAGGACCCTGCCCGGGGCTGACTCTCCAGAGAGGACCCTTTCCAGACACAGTGAATCAATCAATGTAGGGCAGAGGGAGGGTGTCCTTGTGGCTGGGCCTGACACTTTGCCCTTCTCTCTGTGTGACCCAGTTACCTGACTGACATTGACAGAATCGCCATGCCATCCTTCGTGCCAACGCAGCAGGATGTGCTTCGAGTCCGAGTGCCCACAACTGGCATCATCGAGTACCCCTTTGACTTGGAGAACATCATCTTTCGGTAAAGTCATCTCTTCCCTCCCTCCCTTCCTTCCTTCCCCCCCCCCCCCCAGCCTGTGCATCAGACTGTGCGTCCCCAGGCGCAGTTCCTAAACGCTCTTGTTCCTTTTCCTGCAATTGCTTTAAACATTTTCTAAAATTTTATTGTGATAAAATATATTTTACAAAACATTTTAACCTTTTTAACATGTACGACTCACTGATCCTAATTACACTGGCCATGTTGTAAACTGGATATTTGAATCACTTGTGTTTCCCCGACAGAATTAGGTGTCCATGAAGAGGAAGGCTTCTTGACTCACGCCATGTAGGACTGAGGGTCTGAAGGCCTAGAATCAAGGAAACTCACATTTCCATAACCTTTAGAAGAGCCTCCTCACATGTATATAGAATAATAATTATGAGTCATGTACACACACTTGACAACTGACTTGACCAGCGTACACATGTGTAGTCCATGTGCACAGGGCTGCTAAGCATGAGATCAGCAGTTTGAAACTACCCACTACTTCATAAAGAAAGATGAGAATTCCTACACCTGTGAAGCGTTCCAGTCTCAGTGTGGTCCTGACCTATTGGGACACTAGGAATCATAATGGACTTGACAGTGATTCTGACTTGATCTTTCCCGTAAGGAGCCTGGTAGCATTGTGGGTTAGAAGCTAGTCGAAATCATCAGTCATTCCCTGGGGGAAAGCTCCTATAAAGATGAAAAGTGCTGGAGATACCTGGAGGCAGTTCTACTCTGTCCCATAGGATCGCTGAGTCACCATCAACTTCGTAGCAGTGGTGGTGTGTCTTTTCTCTAAAACAAACAAACACCTCTCTTCTTCCAAGATTTGTCCTTTTAAGCAAAATGAATCAACGGCAAAAACTGGAATACAGACATGCCTATGAAGATGACGTAAGATTATAGAGTTGACCCTTGAACTACATGGGTCTGACCTGCGTGGGCCCAAGCCCCGCTTTCTTTGGACTTTCTGCGATGGTGGTGAGCTCAGGTGGTGTGCACGTCACTAATTATCTGTATAGAACATCTGTGGAAACCACTCAGCGGGGGGTGACCACGTGCACTTCCAAATATGAGGCTGCAGACTTCAAAGCAGCCCCCCACTTCCCTTGCTCTTCCTAACAGTGATTATCACCTACTCTTCTTCTTGAGCAACGGGTGTCCAGGCCCGGTCTGCACGCCCTGCTATACCTCAAGCGCAACTCAAAAACTGGGGTGGAGGAGCCATCTGGTGCAGACGGAGTCATAGACCCCGTCTCCTGTGACCCTTTTACATATCTGTCTGATATACCACCAGACATCTAAGCTTGTGACCTCGGGGTGACAAACCTCGGAAATCTTTCCCAAGAGACGACTTGTCATAGAGTCGACCCTAACTCATGGATGATACCTCCCCCTGCCCCTTCCCTGTGTCACAGTTGGAACTGTGTTCCATTGGGTTCTCCATGATGAAATTTTTGGAAGTAGAATCCCAGGTCCTTTTCCCTAGGCACCTCTGGGTGGACTTGAACTTCTAACCTTACCATTGGTGTCTAGACGCATCAACCCTGAGAACCTCCCATGGTCTTCCATCTTCCTGGAGATGCAGAGAACGGCTGTGGGGTTTCCTGTTGAAGAGGGGCGGCACTGACTCATGGACAAAAGATTTATCAGTGGAAACAAGTGCAGGCGCTGGGCCGAGAGCTGGTGGACCGGGGAGGCCTCTGCCTTTCTGCTCTTGTGCCTATTGTCCTGGAACCCATGGCGACTGGAGCAAAACACCAAGGATGTTGTGTGCTCTGCCTGGACTATTTCCCAGTCAGTCTCTCCACAGGTCCATCTGAGCCCCTTCCTGTGATCTTTGGCATTGTATGGCTCCTTTACTAGGAAATACCCAGGGATTTCCCATTGCTTAAAGCAGTGTTTGTATCGCAGGCTCCCTTTTTCACTCTTAAAAGTGACTGAGGACCTCAGGGATTAATCATCCACAGCCTCCCTTCCCCATTGTCATGTGCTCCAACCGTGCCGTGATTGCCGGTGTTTCTGTTCAACAGGATGGTGGACGTTGGTGGTCAGCGATCTGAAAGACGGAAATGGATCCACTGCTTTGAAAGTGTCACTTCCATTATTTTCTTGGTGGCTTTGAGTGAATATGACCAGGTGCTGGCCGAGTGTGACAACGAGGTAAGCTGTGTGGGGAGTTCACGTTGCTCTGACAGTTCGAAGTTTCTTGCTGCAGCCTCCAGAAGACCACATGCTCTGGCAACAGAGTCCAATCCTCGGGGAAAGTAGTCTTTCTAGTCAAAGGGTAAGTATTTGAAGTAGCAGCATAGCCATGACCTCGGCCTTTGTTAGGATCGGAAACCTGCTGAATCAATCCAGTGCTCCATAAGCGGAATCTGATTGAGCTTCTTAACAAGACCCCAGAAAATTCAAATACACAGACAAGTCAGTGGATCAGCAGCTTGGAATCCTGGGTCTCACACGTGAAGGCACTTTGAATAAACCGGGTCTGGGTGAGAAAGACAGGACTTTCTAGGCCTGTAGAGCTACAGTCACAGAGATCCACAGGGGCTGTTCTACTCTGTCCGATATAGGGTGGCCGGGAGTCACCATGGACTGGATGGCAGTGAGCCTGGTTTTGGGCAGTGAGGGGAGAACCCAAAGGGTTCTGAATAATTAGAAGTAGACTGTGTTAGTCTCGTTAGACTAAAGAAACAAATTCATAGACATTCATATGCATATAAGACTGAGGTTTATATAAAAGGGCAAATGAATATTGAGAAAAAGTTCCAGTCCAGTCCAGTCCAGAGCAAGTCCATAAGTCCAATAGTCACTTCTATGTCTGATACCAGTATATAAAGTCCTCATCAGACTCAGGAAATATATGTAATAATGCCGAATGCAAGAGGATCACAGGACAGTAGGTTGAAAATCTTCTGGATATAGTGGTGGTGTAAGCCACTTGATGCTGACAGGGATCTCCATGTTGCTCCTCCTCTCCCCAGGGCTACATCAGGGTAGGTCCATGTGGCTTCCCCTCAGGGATGTCTTGCAGGAAGTGGGCAAAGAGAGAGTCTCTCTTGCCTCCAAAGAAGAAATCTAGGCGTTCCCAGAATTCTTAGAAGGCCTTGCCCACATAGAGGCCTCATTGGCTATGATCCGATTGACAGAATGGACTCCACCCCATTCACTCTTAATCCTCTCAAATTGACACCAGATTATGTAACTAACACATAGGTATGGCCTGGGCATGAGAATTTTCAGATGCGCCCTCAAACCAAAGCCAAACCCACTGTCCTCAAGTCCATTCCTACTCTTGGCAGCCCTTCCTAAGGTTACCAAGGCACAATCATCTTTATCTCTGAGTGGCTGCAGGGTCCGAACAACTGACTTGACAACTGTCTCACCCTCAGTGCCACCAGCTGGTTCTAAAGGTTCAACCTGCTAAGGTTGAAAACTGCTGCAAAGAAGTAACTGTCACCCCTAGCTGCCTGAGGGAATCCATTTCAACCAAGAACCAGCCTCACTGCCATCAAATCGATGCTGAGTCCTCGCAACCTCAGAGGACGGGGTAGAACGGCCCCTGTGAGTTTCTGAGACTGTAACTCTTTATGGGAGTAGAGAGCACCTCTTTCTCCCACAAACCTGCTGGTGGTCTCACACTGCTGATCTTCTGGTTAGCAGCTCAACGTGTAACCACTATGTAGGGCTGTCAGGAATCCTTTAGGGAACCTTTTAATTAATAGCATGTAGATCCCACATAAGAAGTTCTGACTTCCTGGCTTTTGGTTGGGGTATCTTTGCCTAGCAACCAGGCCTTTTGCCTTTTCCATTTAGTGCCTTGACCACTGCCAATGCCCCTGTGTGGCACAAATAGCTGGTGCACAATGGGGAACCTAAACACTGGCAGTACTGTGGAATAAAGGGCCTGGCGATCTGTATCTGTAAACATTATCGCCAAGAAACCCCTCTAGGGAAGGGGCACCATGGCAACAATAGTCACTCTCACATGGGGAGTGGTACCAACGCCTTAATCTGTTCTGGAGGCCACTGGGGATTGCATCTGGTGGTGCAGAGGCTAAGCATTGGGTTACTCACCAAAAGGTTGGTGACTTCAAACCACTGGCTGCTCCCAAGGAGTAAGGCATGGCCAGACATGGCCAGACAGCCTTGGAAAATCTCTGGCGCGTTCCTCCTCTGCCCTGCCGGGTTGCCGTTGTGTTTGAATCAACACCGTAGCAGGGAGTTAGAGTCACTTCTCTCAGGAGGGACTCCTGACTCTGCCCTGCATCCTCATTGCCGCTCTGTCCCCCGCAGAGCCTGCACCTGCCTGGAAAGTGGAAAGACAGGCCCTTGTTTGAGAGGTTGGGGCTTGTTCTGGGGATACAGCAATTTCCTGGACATCAAACCATATGCAAGGCCTCTTGACTTTCATAAAAATATATCTTATACATGTGTTTCTCAAACTGTCTCTAGGGCACAGAAGTAGATCAAGGAAGAGCTCTGTCCAGGCTCAGGGAGTGGCGATGAGCAAATTGCACCTCATGTTCTTTGAGAGCAGACTTTTCTCTGAGGAGCACAGCTACATTAGCTAATTAGTGTGGGATTAGCCCATTTGCTTGTGTCACTGAGCAAAGAGCCGAAATCTTGGCTGCCACCCAGCTCTCCCGACTGGGTAGTTTCTAAAAAGCAAAGGCATCCAATTATCAGTGTGAAAACCTTTGCCTCAGGAATTACTTTGTGACATTTCTCAGGGATTCAAACAACTAGTCCAGTGAGTGAGGGACTAGTATGCTTCGAAATGAAGTCTTTTCTCCTTTCATCAAAATCGCAAGGGAGTGTTGAGAACAAATAAGTGGCCGTCACTTCTGACGTTGCCCTCCTGCTTGGGGAATTCTCGTTAGATGCACTTGCCAAGCTGCAAAGCCCAGTATGGACATGGCCACGGTAAATGCTAAAGCAGTTTTAAAATGAGGAAGGGAAAGAAACTGCCTCTTGATATTAAGTTCTAGCCTTATTCCTTAAAATGAATGGAAAAGCAAAATGAGCCAGGATGTGTGGGAGGGTAGGGAATAGTCAGTCCTCACTCACTGAATTTAGTTGGGCTACAACGACCAGGTCAACATGTGAAAATCTCTATTATGCAGAAATAGAGGATGATCACATCAGATCACAATCGGAGGTTAGCTGTAGCATGAAATAACTGCCAAACCACCGAGAATCCTGGGCCAGCCAAGTTGGCACAGACACTTAGCCACTGTAGCAGGCATCACTCTCCCTTGCTGTTCAACCGTGGTAAACTTAAATTGCTTGTGCCTCAAATGGTTGGACAGATATTTCTACTATTGTCATGACTACAAAATATTGGATAATGAGATAAGTGAAGGGCACGTATCAAAATTTCTGACCCATTGCTCTGGAGTGTGCTGAGCTTTGAAATACAATTATTGTCACCATTCTGCTCTCCATAATTTAAAAAACTCATGGCCCCCAACTCAATTCTGGCCCCTACCTTCCCGACTTAGGATTTCTGAGGCTGTCTCTTTGCAACAACAGACAGCTCGTCCTCTCCCTCTGCGTGACTTGGTGGGTTTGGCCGGCCACCTTGCGGTGCCTGACCCACAGCACCACCAGGACCCCTTCCTCACAAAGGAGGAGCACTTCCTATTTTCTTGCCAATGTCTGGGGCTGCTTAGACATGATTCCTGTCTGTCTACCTGATCTTCATTAGATCCCACCATTCTATGAACTTGGAAGTTTTAAATTTCCTGAACAACAGTCTACTCATCCATCAAAATGGGGTTACTCTTCCCCCAGGTAGTTTAGCAAAGGTAGCCGGTTTGCAGTGGTTACATGTTGGGCTGTAATCTGCTTGGGTTGGTAGTTCAAAGCCACTAACATCTCCATGGGAGAAAGACTGGGCTTTCTACTTTTGTGAACAGTTAGAGTCTCAGAATCCCACAGGGGGTCACTCTGAGCCAGCGTCGACTGGAGGGCTGACTTGTTTTTTTGGTTAGTCTTCCCCCAGTAGGGTGCAGGTAAACCGAGGCACAGAGGGGCCCCAAAGCACTAGCTGGCCTCCTTGCCTCTGTGTGGCACTCACTGCTGGAGGCAACTTCCCTGTCTGTCTGCATCATCTGAGCCCTAATCTGCAGCCTCAAGACCCACAGCTACAGCTAAGGTGGGTCTCTCAGCTCTGAAGCTTCCACCTGCCTCAGTTCTTGGCAATCCCACTATATACAAGCTACAGGAAACTAGTCAAATGTGGGCACGAGCCTTCTTTTATCAAGTTACACAAATGCTTTTCTTGCATGATGATTGTGAGCTAGATGGAAAGCAGAAGGCAGGTTTAAGCAGTGAGAGGGAGATGGGGAGGAAATCCGAGTGGGGCCTTGTGCACCCTCCCCTCAGTAAGGGACACATGAAATCATTGATTTGGCATATTGCTCCCCACGTACCACTTTACTTTCTAGTCTATGCTAAGCCCTTTGTTTCTTCCTTAGAACCGCATGGAAGAGAGCAAAGCCTTATTTAAGACCATTATCACCTATCCCTGGTTTCTGAACTCATCTGTGATTTTATTCTTAAACAAGAAGGATCTTCTGGAGGAGAAAATCATGTACTCTCATTTAATTAGCTATTTCCCAGAATACACAGGTAAGTCAGTTCACTTGACCCCTGAGCCACCTGGGGACCAGTGGTGCCAACTTCCAGCACATTTCAAAGTCTGTACATACTTATGGTTGACCCTTGACCATCATGGGTTTGAACTCTCAGGGCCTGCTTTTACTCGTGCTTCTTCTGTTGCTATTGCAGTGTGCTCCAGGGGGGCAAGTGTCAGCTTAAAATGGGGGGGCAGCCACTAATTACCCACTCATCCTTGGAGGCATCTTCTATGGGAAGCCTTCCTGATCTCTCTTTGGCATTATGCCTACCACATGCTGGGCTCATTATGCTGCGCAGTACTGTCCATTTGCTCAGCTGAGCACAGACTTCCCCTGATTAGTGTTTGCCTTCAGTACCAGTCGGGGTGTCTGGTACTTGTTAAGTAAAGGCAAAAGTGTGACATCGCCTTACCTCGCATAGGACAGACACTGAAGGCCTTTGCATGCACACCCTTATCACCAGCAAAAGAGTTGGTGGTGTCCTCACCAACCACCGTGACAATGTAATAATGAACCCCAAGCTTTAAAATCAGATCTGGTGCCAACTCATGTTAGTTCCCACATTCTCCCTTTCCCCTTGCCTAGTCCACTCTGCCCGTCTCATCAAAAGCAGTCCAAATCAGAAAATGAAATTGTTACTACTTTTAAACAAATTGTTTTAAAGTCTAATTTTCAAATACCAAGCCAAAAGACTGTCATCGAGTTGATGTCAATTCATAGCAATCCTACCGGATGGGGGAGAACTTTTCCTGTGGGTTTCCCAGACTGTAACTTTTTTATTGTTTGCTTTTGGGGGCATCACTGCCCCCTGGTGGGAGTAGAAGGCCCAGCCTTGCTTCTGGAGAGCTGCTGCTGGATTTGAACCGCCAACCCAGTGGGCCGCAGTCCTGCACTCAACCACTCCGCCACCGGGGCTCAGCCCGATTCTTAACTCTTTATAGGAGGAGAAAGTCCCATATTCCTCCTGGGGGTCAGCTGCTGGTTTCAAACTTCTGACCTTGCAGTTAGTAGCCCAAGACATAACCAGCAGAACCCCTCTCAAGTAGCAGTGGATGTGTAAAGATAGTATTTTATAGATTCCTAATGAGACACCAAAGATGCCTGCCGGCGTAGCCTGCCAACTGCAAGGCCGGCAGTTTGAAACCACCAGCTGCTCCACACAGACAGACAGGACTGCCTCCTCTCATGGAGTTACGTCTCGGAAACCCACAGGGGCAGTTCTGTCCTACCCAATAGGGTTGCTCCGAGTTGCCACTGACTTGATGGCAGTGAGGTTTTCTGTGTGTTTGTTTTTTTAATAGTGAGACATAATAAAAATAATGCCCCAGGGAAACTCTCTCCTAGACAGACCAAGGAAGAATCCCCCATCAATACAAGGAAAGCGACCCTGGGGGAGAGAGTAGACGTGCTCCAGAAGTTTCTTAGGGCTGGGATCTCTGTAGAAGTAGACTGCCTCAGCTGTCTCATGAGGAGTGGCCGGGGGGGGGGGGGGGTTTCACACCATTTACCTGTGGTTCACCATTGGATCCTTCAGTATTGCACCACCAGGGCTCCTTCAGATAGAACAAGCATGTGTTACTCGTAATTCTCAGGAAGACAACAGGGTGAAATTGGTGTTTTTCTTCTTTCTCTGACTGAAACTTGTAACCAGGACCCAAGCAGGATGTCAAAGCTGCTAGAGACTTTATCCTGAAGCTTTACCAAGACCAGAATCCCGACAAAGAGAAAGTCATCTACTCCCACTTCACATGTGCCACAGATACAGAGAACATACGCTTCGTGTTTGCTGCCGTGAAAGACACAATTCTGCAACTCAACCTGAGAGAATTCAACCTGGTGTAAAAGCTGCTGCTCACTCCGCCTCCATAAATGAAGCTACAGCTTAGAAGTGCTTCCTGTGTTATTTGCAAATGCTGTAACATTCCCTGACCCAGTCCACTGTGCCAGAATGCCTTCCTCCTCTGCCACCCACCTCCCCCAAGGGTATCATGCAGGGTTGGACAGTGCAACCCAGAAGATAGTTCGCCCAAACCTCCTGACAGTTTCTACTCTCAAAGTGTTTTACTATTTCTTTCCCTGGATTTTTGGCTATAAATTTGGAACCTGATGTTTCCTATGATTTTTAAAAGGCACTGATTTACTGTGCATTTTAAAATATTAAGTATGTCTTTTAATAGCCATTAAAAATCATCTGACAGCTTTTACTCAGAGGGGTCCATTAATTTATAGATCATACATGCCTTAAAGGCCTTTCAGGGTGACTTTTTTAATTTTTAAAGAATATTTATTGGTTTGAAGCTTTTGTGAAACTTTGTAATTTTGACATTCTGAATTGAGTTTTCTCTTTGTGTGCTTTCATATGATTTCTTTAGCATACTACCAAAGATTTTCTAAAATCCCATTTGGTTCTTTTTCCGTGAACTTTCTAACCAAGTGACTAAGTCAGGACATCTTTGTTTTGACACAATTTAATTCCATGAAGCTCAAACTGACATGGGAGTAGAAGGGCGGTGGTGTAGAGTACCTACACACTGGTGAAAATGTGTATGTCTTGACACACATGAGAGGGGATTTAGTAAAGTTTGTGGAAATTTGCATTCTTTTAATTCCACTTTTCCACATTGGTTTTATAGCCCCTGAGCATATCCCTATGTACATGGCCAGGCCTTACAAATGTATGAAGTGGCAGCAACTCCAAATTGTGTAGTGGGTGTGATGCCCCTGGATGCCTCCATGTGGATGGCCATCCCAGACAAGCTGTGTTTGGACTGATGTACTCTGCACTTCCCTGATGTTAAAAATATGAACACTGAATTATCTTGTGTTTCTTTGAACTCATGGTTGATCGATGGTCCAATGCTGTGGCTTAAACAGCTAATAAACAGTGTGGTATTTGCATTTTATTTCCAGGTCTTTGTGGAATTACATTCATATTGTTATGTTTATCTATCCTGAGTGGCGACTGGGCGAGTTAGAAAGTATACAAGATGATGGATTTTGATCCCTTGCAGAGGAGCCCTGGGGGTGGAGTGGAGACATGTTGTGTTGCTAATGAGGTCCAGTTGGAAATCACCTGCTGCTCCATGGGATTGAAAGAGGGGGCTTTCTGTTTCCCTAAAGAGCTACAGTCTCGGAAAACCTTTGGGTTGCTGAGTCAGAATCAACTGTAGGGTAGTGATTTTTTTTTTTTTAAGTCATAGAAAGGCTGTCAACCAAAGAGTGATGATGGTAAGTATTCCCTTAAAGTCATGGAAAGGCTGAAGGACCTAGTATCAAAGGTAAATGAATTATCCGGGTCATTATGGATTCTCCCAAGTAGAAGATGTTCCAAATGTCTCTCATTGAAAATAGTTCCCGTCATTTCTAGACAGAGGATTCACTGGTTGACAGGCAAACTCTTGGTGTTGAAGAATTTTGTATATTGCCATTTAAGTGTTTAGTCAGCAGTGATCATGTGGGGCTGGAAGCTTGTCAGATCTGACTGACCATGAGGGCTTGGGCCATCTGTGAGCTACAAAGCCAGCACAGGAGTTTTCAGGGGAGAGACGTAGTAACACTTCTAGTCCTAGCCAATAACTCAAGAAGCAACAGACATGAAGATCAGAAAGCTTTACTGAACTGAATTTATTTGAAAAAGGCATACATGATTCAACTGGGAGATTATCTTACCAAACAATCCACACCTGCCAATTTCTAGAGTAAATTCCCATTGTGTAGAGACATCACTAGTGAGCATGGTCAGAAGATTTTCAGAAAGAAAAAGCAAACTGACTATAGTCAGTTTCAAGAAGAAGGACTTCACTATGAACTTAATGTAAATTATGTTATCAGAATAACAAAAGCAAGGTAGAGGCTGGATTAATAGGCCACAGGGCCGAGCGCCCCAGAGTGGTCAAACCTAAAAGTGATGCCAAAACCCTAAAAAAAAAAGCCCTCGTTATTATCATCAGTGATTATATTTTGACCCAAATTAAGCATCGCAGAGAAGCACAGAACATTTTCCCATTATAAATCAGTGAGAAAGGGTTCTTAAAGTGCACAAACCCTGGAAAAGTTAATTTTGATATGTAACACACAGTGACATACAAAGAAGTTCATATTTAAAAGTTTACATCAATCTATCTGACCTTGCAAAAAGTCCCATATAAAATTTCTAGCAGTTTGTGAGTGTGGCGAGAAATCGATGAACACTGAGGACATTTTAATGTGAGCTGAGCTGCATTTTTCCTTCAAGGTTCTTCAGTGTCAGAATTGGGAATTTCTTGGATACTGATGGTATAGTAGATGGCTTAAACGGGAAATACTGAGATTTTGCAACATTTCTTTAGTGAAGGGACAGGTGATTAAGGTTTTCAGAGTATTAACAAGTAAATGATTAACAGGTCAAGGTTTGAGATGCCATGGAGTATGTGTAAAGTGAGAGTCATTAAATAATTGGTATTTGCATAATGTAACAACTTTATAGAAAGTCACATCAACCTGTAAGCATTAAGTTACATTTTGGAAATAGCCCTTTGGGTAACTAAAATGATCAGTCTTTTGGAAATTAACCAGAATGTTTTAACAGTGTACCTAATCAGTACTGCTGCTAAAACAAGTTTCTTTTCAGGAGACATATAACCATTTACTTAACAAAAGAGGAATTTAAATGGAAAAACAGAACAACTTTCCACTAAGGGAACAATGAATGAGGTTTGCAACTGGTTGGGCCAGAGGGAGCCAGCCAGTCTCCTTTGCTGCAGTGGCCCTCTTTGTTCAGAAACAAAGGGTGCTTTAGACTACTTGTGGCAGAGAGAAAAGCAGGAGAAAAAGTATGCACTGAGAGCTGTTTTAGTCAATGTGTGAAATCATAAAACTTTGATTAATCCTAATCTAATAAGCATTAGCAGTTAAGTGCTTAGAAAGCAGGTGTCAAAGGGTTAGAAGGGTGTTTGGATGGATTCTTTTTCATCGATAAAGGAGCCATATGTGATACTGGATAGCACCAAAGAAAACCAGGTTTCCTAAAATCTGTACAGAATCCTGCATAAAGGCAGTTCATCTGAATTTTTGATGTGGACATAAGAAAATTGAAGTCATTTTTCACTCACATTACATTGGTTGAGATAGCACCCCCAGAGAATGAGTACTGGGCCCTCCAAAACCATTATCCCTGATTTTTAAGGTCTCTGCCGCTGGGTGGTGCACTCAGTCAGAAAGTAGTGGGGCAAACTGAATCTACTACTCTGAAGGAGAACGTTAGCTCAACTCCAGGTGGGAAATGGGTTGAAATACATCAAGTTAGGAAATGGCCTCTGGTGTGGTAGAGAATGTGTTTGTGAATTGAATGATTACGTTTTCTCTGGCCCTACTGAAGCATATGAGGCCACCTGATAGAACGTCTCACCATTCAAAGTGGAAGTAGTCTATTTCTCACTCGGTAGAAAGACGCTCCTCATAATCTTGACATTGCCTGAGTTGTGGTCTCAAGCCCCACAGCTTGGTCCGGCGATCACTATGCTTTCTGTAGCAATAACATTTTGCATTTTGACCCTGTACATGGACAGATACAGAATCTAACCGAGAGAAGGCTACAGGAAGCTCTTGTTATATGCAGTACTTTGTCCTTGAGGGCCTGGGTTGATCCTGACAAAAATGTGCAAATAGCCTTGGAACCCCCAACACTTTCTCTGAATTGTGTCGCTGACTTCTGCCGTCAGTGTATTTGGCATCTTCTAGTCCCAGCAAAATAGGGAAACTAATCCAGCATCTTGCTCCAGTTTTAGGCTGCGGGGTGAATTAACATGGACAATTGCTTGATGGTTGAATAACTGAAGTGAAGAAAAGCTAGCACTGACTTAGTCTTCTTATTTTTCATCAGGCAGGGATAGGACACCACTTTGGAGGCTGTTTCCAAGAGGTAAGTGAAGTGCATGAGTACTCATCATACTATCAATTGCTACTACTTAACATCAGAACACAACAAGGGAATTCTGACAGAAAAGAGGATGTCTAAATGTAAGCAAAATTTCTAATTTATCTGGAGGCCAAAGGGTATTTCTCGGATGATTAGGATCGTGTAACACAGAAGAGCAAAGAAGGGGCTGTCTTGGGGTGGTAATGATGAGAGAGGAAACAACTCAACCGCACCAAGCCGAGCCTGAGCAAAATTCTTGGGTCTTGAGGCCTCAGAGAAGAAGCAGTCAACACATCTGCACAGATTATGTTACAATGGTGGCAAAGCCATTAAAAAATCGACATGCTCTTTGATTCAGAGAGTGTTCTGAAAATGTGAGGGGCAATCCCAAACTTGTTTAATGGTTCAAATTAAAATTGGTGTTTCCGGTGACTATTTTCTGGAGGAGAGTGGGTAGGGACACTTTGCTTTAGTTTCAACAAAGAGCTGCAGAGCAGAATAGAAGTGTCTGAGAAGTTTTTCTCTAACTGATTGGCTCTCGAATTAAGTGTCTGAGACCAGAGCCAATCAGCTAAAGAGAAAGGCACTACACAGTGGTTTCTAAAAGACTAACACAGCTTAAAAGTCTTAGCCACTACCAGCAGCTAAATGTAACTCAGGAAACATAGTTTACAAGCACAATCTAGGCTCTAACATTTAAGAAAAACGCATTACAGACCTCAATACCTAACTGGACTGGGTAAAATGCTAATATAAAAAACATCACACTGGACTCATTATCTAGTGATTTGAAGCTCTTAGGACTGCAGCTCCTTTTCCTCTAGGGACAGAGAAAGTGATGGGGGAGTAGTGAGTGGTACGGGAGAGGGCTAGTAGAGGAAGAATAAAAAGGGAGAAACAGCTCTGGGCTCTTACTACAAAGGGAGTAGGAAGGAGAGGCAGGTTGCATTAGCTACTGAAGCTACTCTTCTTCGAAAGATACCAGAGATGGAAACATCATGCCCACATACCAGAAGCCAGCTGGTGGTGACAACACTGACCTGAGGCCCTGTGGGCGGCCTCACGAGATGAGCTTGCCGAAATGGCTGCATCCAGCTAAGGAACCTTTGCAAGAAATTTTGAGCCTCTGGAACTTGCAGAATTTGCTAAAAAGCAGTTATCCTGGTGAAAGACAGGTGTTCAGCCATGAATGAAGAGCATTCTGTTGAAAGGGGCTGATCCCCAGTGGCATAAGTGGTTGAGTGCGGGACTGAGGGCTTGGCGGTTCAAATCCAGCGGCAGCTCTCAGGAGCAGCACTCAGGTAGCGCCCACAACCACCAGAGGCAGTGATGTGTGCGCCCCCCCCCCCCCCCCCCCCAAAAAAAAAGCATTCTGTTGAAAAGCAGAGGGTGGTCACTCAGTTGCTCACTTGAAGATATCACTGTAGATTACAGAGGTTCCACATTCCAGAATATTAAAAAGGTAGTAATGACCTGATCTCAACTTACTGATGGAAGAGACCAAAGACTTTACTTTCTCCTCCCAGCACTTCCTTACAGCTGGTGTGTAGGTGAAGAAGAGTGGGCTTTCTCCTTCAAAGGGTCTGACATGACTCACCCAAGAGGGTGAGTAGATCCTCAAACAGAAATAGCAAACATGTAGATATCATGTGCTGTATGGAAAGGAATTGAGTAAATTTTCCTTAAAGCATAAAAAAATGTGTTTAAAGACACGAAGACAGTGTTTATGCTTTTTTAGGCCTTTTCCTTTGCCACTCAGCACCGAGAGCTATGGATTGTCCTGGAGTGGGTGATGGAGTTCTTCCTAGCTAACAATACTGAACAGAACTTCTGCAAAGCAACATCCTTCTGACTTCCACTACTCTCTCTGGTTTAAGAGTAAATTGCCCTATAAGGACATGGAACAAATTCATTCTACTCAAAGGGAGAATTTCTTCCCAATCAGTGAGAAAAGGATTGGAATGCATCAAGTGATATCCTGTGATGTTGTGGGGGAAATGTTAAATCCTGCCACAGGCAGAACTTAAGCTCAACCATCGAAACAGTCATGTGGTTAAAATTTGTCATCTTTTGATTCAATTTACATTCAACAAAGAAAGTGGCATTCTGGAGAAACTACGAGTCATAAAAATGTGAAAACATATCTAACAGGCAAGATTTGACCAGAAAATCATACGCTCTTGCATGCTGTTTATTTCAGCTTTTACAACAAAGCAAGGATCTGAGGAGCCCAAGGAAATTTTCACAACCATCGACTACAGAGTTCCTCAGTCCGACAATTCATCATCATTTGGCAACACATACGACATGCATCAGACATTGCATATTCTTCAAATGCTAAACAGGAAATTGCATCATTATATTAATCATTTTGACCTTATAGTTTAGATCATTCATCCTCTTTTGACTAAAAAAAGTCCATTAGTATTACGATACAAAGATCTTGGACAAAAATCAAGAGAAAAACCCCAGTGGCCTTATTTGTACTAACACACAGCCCAGGCATTTTGCTGTGATAAGCGAACTCAACAACGCTAACAGGGAATCCCACTGGAATACACAGGGGACACAGACTCATTTCTCAAGCCCAATGCCAGCAGACCAGGGCAGTTACTTGTGAGAAGAGCCCTCTCTGCTGACATACTTTCCCTGTAGCTCAGATTCTGGGCAGTTTAGTTATTTAGTTATTTCATGTGACTAGTGAATGGGAAATCAGCATTATTAAGGCTTCAAGAATGGTTCTTTCAACTGGTAGTCCAATAAAATAAGATTTAAGTCAAACAAGTAGCATCCAAGGAGTTGCCTTGAGAAGCCTTTGTCAGGATCTGGAATTCTAAAAGGGGCTTCTCCTTTTTGATGATAGTACTCCTCTATTTCAGCCTTTCTTAAGATAAGGCATGAGGGAGTATTCAATCTATATTAAATTATACAGAACAGATTGCTTTCTGTTGTCATGCTACATATCTTAAGTAAAATTCAAACCTAGCCATTATGAAAAAATAAGGAAAGTAATACCAAAATTTTTGTCAGTACTTAGAAAGCCATGTTTCCTCAAGAAATCATCAATAAAATTATCTTGCTGATACTGAGACAATGTTTAATTTGGTCATTTACTCATCATTCCTTCAGGAAATTTGAAGTGAGCATGATACAAGTTTAAAATGTGAACCAGGGACAATAAACTTAGAGCCACGTGAAGATTATCTCTGAGTGACTGCCCACCATTATGGAGAATCATCTGGAGTAATTATGATTTATATAAAAAAGGTTTCTTCTTTTAGAAAAGTTATTAACCAGATACATGATTCAAGTTAGAAAACCCAATGGATTTCCATAGAGTTGTTTTAATCACAGTCATGCCTGTATTGCCTAATTCTAATGGACTTTAACAACGACAACAACCCAGCAACACAGGGTATTTGATATACTTCTATCTTAAGCTTCCTAAACAGACTTTGGAGTACCCGAAAAGGTAAACAAAAGGGCTTTGCAAGGTAAAACCGGAGGCGTATGGAGTTATTGCTGTGTGTCTTCAGCCTGTGTTCTCCGTCAGGACCTGGGAGAAGGTTCTCTAGCTTCTTCTAGCTTTGTGAGGATCCACTGTGGTGGGGAAATAAACAAATATTTTGTTTACTTCAGTAAACTTGCAATGAAACATAAAATGGAACAAATGGAAATACAAATGCTGGCTTTCCAGTTCAGTTAGGCTGATAGTTATACAACATATAAAATTCACCCTGCACAAATCATCACTTACACAAGTGGCCCAGATGGCCCAGTGGCCACATGGACATGATTCCACCAAAATTTAACAGTAGACACAATGTCTTTCGGTTTTTTAAAAAAAGATATTTGTTATCTTTTCTAAATAACCTTAGGTGGTTGTTTTCAGAATGAGAAAAGTTAAATGACTCATCATGGAAGAAATGGTATTTGGCAGCTGGACTCAATAATTACCACATGGTATGGAAAGGTCTACAAAATTTCATCTAACCCATGTCAACTTTGCAGTACAAAGTCTCTAAAGCATAAAATACCACAGCGATATTCATGAGCATCTAAGTGTTCTCACGATATATTTTCTATTTTAAAAGTATCTGAAATCATAACAATGAAATGCAAATATAACACAAATCTTTCAATTTGTGCACACATCATTACTAGGCCCATATGAGAGCTGGAAGGCTCAGACGTGACAGCGGGGCCATTCCATTGTAACAACACTTGAGCAGAGTCTTTTGAGCCTTTTTAACCTAAGGATCCAGTAGGAGAAGCTCAAAGGCAAGGAGAGAAGGAGAACTGAACTCTCTGGTTTTTTTCTGGATATTTTCAGCAGGTCAGAAGAAGGATTTAAAATGAACAGTCAGAAACCATCACAAGGTGTCAGGAACTCTCTGGAAAATTAATTCTAGAGAAATCAAAATAGGTGGTGATGCTCTTCATCATCATAAAGAAGATGGCCTAGAAACCATGCTACCATCATGCCAAACTATGTCTCTGGAGAGGTACATACTGAGACTCTGGTTATTTCATTCCACTCTCTTTGTAACTCCTCCTACTTTCAGTCTTCTACTGTTACCATCCCAGTGATGCTTTACAACACAGTGTCTACATGGAAAAGTGCACGAGCACCTGCCACTGAACTAAGTTGTCTGTATGTGGACTGGGAGGTCTCCAATCTGGGGTTGAGAGGTGGCTAGTTGACTGGTTAGTTCAGGTAAGGAGCAGAAGGCTTTCTAAGTGTCCTAGGCCTGAACAAGACAGATGTGCTCTTGCTACCACTTTCAAGAATACAGTGAGTAGAATTCCCAATTCCAGGAAGGTGTCTTGGTTATAATCTCTGAGATCAGAGAGTCCACAGTATTCATCATCCTAACAGTAAGCATCTATGTAGATGGCATAATCTCCAAAGTTGGTATAGTGCTTTTTAGTACTTTTTCCATTTTGAGGAAACCAGGGTTAAGTGGCTTCCTCAAGGTTCTACAGTCTCTGTAAAGGCAGGAACCAGTATTCAAACACAACCTCCCACACATTCAGACTCAACTCCAGAGCCAAGATATGTGTTTGTTTTTGTTTTGTGTGAATGAATACCTGTAACTCTGCAGAGAAATCCACAACATGGAACTGTGCTTTCCCTAAAAGAACTGGCAAACTGACACTAGAATGAAATAATTTTCTTTTTCAAAAGTACTACAGTTAAGTTTTAAAATAAGATGGTGTATGAATTGATTTAGGTCTGAATGATCTAGTGAAAAACAGTTTGGGAAATACCATCTAATTAGGCACACAAGAACTGTCAAAATAAGGAAACAATTAAAAAAATCGCTAACCAAAATTATTTTCTACTTTTAACAAATAGTTCAATCTCAAGACTTTGAAATGAAAGGTTCTTATCTGTCTCAGATTTAAAAGATTCACCATAATTACCCTAGCATCCTCTGGGGTCTTGAAATTAATAATTTTCCCAAATTCTTTAGCATGGAATACAGACTTCACTCGTTCCTAGGAACAACAAAATAATAACTTAATAAAAAAAAATTCAGTTGTAGAAATACAATACAAAATGTCATTGTAGTTTATAAATCTGTGCTCAAATCCTCCGATTCATAAACCTACAACAAAATGTTGCATAGGTAATCAACAAGAAACAAATCAGCGAAGAAAAAAATAAAAGACTAAATACACTAGCACATCTTAACTAACCACATACTAAAAAGTTTAAGGTGAGATTTCAATTACTAAAGCCATAAAGGATTGACAAAGATGATGGAAAGGAGATAAAACTGGGTGCAATACTGTTTTTTCTCTCACAATAGTTTCTCAGATCATTCTTGATGTGGTCACAATTGAACCCCTTCAAAAATAATGCACACATGTGAGTGGTGTGTATATGTATACATTCGATAGAAAAATCAAAACAGGTCTGAGATCGCATATGATTGTCCTCTGTTTTTTTTACATTACCTGCCATTTGGACCTGTATTTGTGGGAGAGAACCATCTAACTACAGGTATTAAATATCTGAGGAACTAATAGAAAGAAGTGTGATTATTGACATAATCGAGCATGGTTAGTTTCCCCTATAAATATGGGTAAAGTCATAGTAGCAGCAACATAGAAACTATAATTAATCTAATGATTTTCATATGTAATTCAAATATGAAATGTGAAGGCTAGAAGTTTTCCAGTGAGTAAAAAAAGGATGATTGATGATACCAGGTATCAAGAAACGTGAAAAGGGTAAGAAGTAAAGGAGAGAAGAAATTGTCATGCTTTTTTGGGGGAAGTATCATTATTAAAGCATGAAAATATGTGCAGAAAGGCTTTAGGATGTGGAGCAGAGCCACTATGCATCATTTCAGCTCTACCTATGGGACTTCTCATTTTCTGAGTCAGCTGAAAAAATTCTCAAGGGTTGTTAGAAAGATCCTCAAGAACTCGTATCCTCTCTACTCAAGAACTGACGATGAATATTAAGATTTCTCTGGCAACCAACTTCTTGATTCTATTTCTTATAACTATTTCTGACCTTTTTTGTATCTAAATGTATCAGAGCAGGCCAGGCTAACTGACTTAACCCATGTCTGTGGTCAAAGTGACTGACTCACAGAGGGGTCAGTGCAATCCAGTGAGGCGCGTTCATGCTACTGAACTGCAGGGTACAAGTCTGCCACTCTTGCTGGCCTTGCCACTGCTGACCGTGGACTTGATATGGAAATCTAACCAGAAGAACCCAGGGGCAAGGATAGGGGAAAGATTGAGGGATGAAGAGGAGATGAAAAGAAGAAATGCTAATATTGTGATTTGAATGGACCTACGTTCCAAAATATAACTGAAGTTCGACTTTACCTGTCAGTAACATTCCCCAAATCTGAAGCTAAACTAAGACACAAAACCAAAATCCCCTGTGTCGTGTGTGATGAAACCATGTCTAAGGCACCCACTGTCAAGGTCATCTTGACATAATCTGGTCAAGACATAATCTGGTCAAATACCTTGAGGTCAAATACATTACCATATTTATTTGTATCACGTAGAGTGTCTAGCATATGTAATACAAACTTGTAATGGGTACTGATTCTCTGTTGCTTCATCAAATGTTTCACTTTATTTTTTCAAACTTTTTTTGGGGGGGCATCACTGCCCCCTGGTGGTGGTGGGAGGCCCAGCCTTGCTCCTGGAGCGTGCTGCTGAATTTGAACTGCCAACCCAGTGGGCCGCAGACCCACGCACAGCCATTGGGGCTCAGCCCAGTTCACTTTATTTTAAATCAACTTCAAGTAGCAGGTATTATGTTAGTTGCTTATAATTAACTAAGAGTGAGAAATGATATCTTCAAGATGATTTTAATCAAATTGGAAGATATTGCTATAAAAAAACCAAAACAAACAATCAACCACTGGCTGTTTGAGAAAGAACTAATTTTTCAAGTGTCCTTTAACTGTTCAAGGAAAATCATTCTGTGGGGAACAGGTATATTCTGAGATACACAAATGATTTTCTTGGTTTAGTGCCTTGGACAGCATTGGGGAAGATGAACTATATACATATAATGTATAATGAACTACTGAACATATAATGAGGACCCATGAATGCTATTACCAGTGTAATAACACAGAAGGTGACATATTTGTTCTTATCAAGGTTTTATTTTTGTTAAGCTTGAGTATGACAACAGATACTTAGATAAAGCAACAACTGTAAAGTAGAAAAGTTACCAAACTTTTAGTTAGTTTAGTATTTTTCACTTCAAAATTAAACAAAAACAACAAAGTCACTATTTTTTTAAAGTTAAAAAAACACACACTGCTATAAGTACACAGGGAGTTTCATGTGTCTGAAGACAAGTCCTTTCTTGCTATATCTACATCAATTCAAACCCAACTTGCTAGATACCAAAATGCTTGCCGTCAAAATCATCAGACAGTGTGATCTTTAGAGCTGTGGATTATCTCCAATTCTCACCTCTTTTAGTTTGTCACATTTTGCCATTCTTCCTACTGGGAAACTCTCTTGCACTTACCTTGGCTTCAATGCGCAATCTTCTCCCATGAACGATGAATGGCTCTTTGGTAAATTCATCAAAACTATACTGCCACTCACATGTAAGCTGTCCAAATGTTCCTTTTGTTACAAATAAAACTCCTCTATAAACACAAAGACAAAGAACCCCCTTAACAATTGAGGCAATGAATACCCAATAATCTAAGATAGTTTTCTGAAGCATAGGAGTCTTAAACACATTTTTAAAAAACTGAAACATATAAATCATAATGTACTTAACTAGAAATCATAATAGAAGTATAAGAAGAAAATTCCCCAAAGTTTTAAGATCAATATACCTCTAAATAATGCATACAGAGGCCAAGCATTCACTCTAACTTTAAGATCAACAATTTGAACCTCACCAGCTGCTTCACACAACAAAGGCATGAAAGTTTTCTTGGACACTATCTCTGGGGCAGTTTTACCCTGTCCTATAGGATCATTTTGAGTCTGATTTGACAGGAATGTTTTTTACTACACTGAGCTTTCTAAACCCAAACCCCAAACCCACTGCTGATGATCAGATACCAACTCACAGCGACCTTATAGGGAAGAGTAAAGAAATGCTATACAGGATTTTCAAAGCTGTAAAACACTACAGAAGAGTATCTTACTTATTTTCATCTTATTCTTAGTCATATCTTATTTTCAGGAGTGGCTGGTGGGTTTGAACTACAAACCTTTGGTTATCAGCCAAGTCAGCCACATGGGCTCCCTGAGAAGCTCCCTAAATAACTCACTGTCATGAGTCGATTCTAACTCATACTGTCCCTATAAGTTAGAAGAAGGGAACGCCATAGGTTTCCCAAGGCTATACAAGTTTACTGAAGCAGATTTTCATTTTTCTCCCAGAGGAGCTGCTTAACCCCCTATTTCCTCGGGGCAATTAGCTTGTGTTCTACTGCTAACCTGGGCTGTAGGTTTCAGCCCACCCAGCAAGAAAACTTCTGTTAAGATTACAACCAAGTGAATTCTTGAGTGGTTCCACTGGAACAGCTAGGATTGCAATGTCAGTAGCAATTCAATGACAATAGGTTATGGTGAGATCATAATTTAAAACATTACAGGATTTAAAAACTAATAAATTTTGCAACTGAGTACAACTCTAACGAGCTACTCTTCCTTGCAGGAGTACATCTTCCTGCATCAATGCAGGAGGATGAATATAGCATGATCGAAAATAGCTGTGAAGCAAAAGAACTGCTAACTATTTTCTCTGCAGTTACAAAATCTTGGAAACAATGTACATGCAAATTATGGGACACACTTTCTTTTGCATTTCAGATATTTTTATTTCTTCAAATTTATTTATTAAGAGTGAATTAAAAATAGAATTTTTCATTCTATTTGAGTCCTATCATCATCAGGATCATTGTGGACATGGCTTTAAGAGAAAACTGGTCAGATGAATATTATTGCTTCCCACTTTCAACCAGAAGGTAGTTGCCATTGATCTTGACAGCCAACTGTCTGCCAAGAATGCTTGAGGTATATAATACAACATTCCCATTCACATGGGGCAACCCACAAGGAAATACCTTATGTGTACTTTTGATTTCATCAGATGAGACCAGCACAAAGGCACCACCCATGCCTCTGAGCACATTGGAACAGGCACCCTTGAAGTACGCTTTGCTCCCTTCATCCTGAGCAATGTTCCTCCAAAAGTCCAGCGTGCCCGTGTACATGATATCAGTTCCTTTGCGCCCCGACTGTATCATTATTCAGCAATGAACAGTGTAAAATGGGAAGAAAGTCAACCCAGCCATGGCCGTGACAGACTGTGCGATCATCCAGCTAACAAAGATTAGGTATTCTTGGGATCCAGAAGCATTCCCATAGAGGTGCCATAGGTGCTGAAGTAGGCAGTCCAGGAGATGATAATCCCCTGCACAGACACGTTGAAGCCCTGGTACAGGGCCCTCATTCTATCACACTTGGAGAGTCTAACCAGGCAGTCACCGAGACCTTTGAACTCCCATTCGTCACATGGGTACAGGCAAAAATCAAGAGGGTACACAAAGATGTGGCCCTCACGGTATGGCCTGATGCAGGTTCCCTGCAAAGGAGCACCAGAACTGGGTCCTCTGGTCCACACCACCCAGGAAGATCTGCTTGTATTTATCTTTTTATTTTTAGGGGAGCATCACTGCTCTCCGGTGGTGGGAGTAGGAGGCCCAGCCCCACTGCTGGAATTGAACCTCCGTCCCAGTGGGCTGCAGTCCCGCGCACAACCACTACGCCACCGGGGCTCAGCCCTGTATTTATCTTTGAAGACAAAGTTGAGAGCCTGTAGGGCGTAGCAGATGACATTGATCAGGTAACCACACCAGAAGGACAGGACTCCCTGCTCCTTGGGGATCTGAACCATGCAGTCAATGTATTGCTTATCTGCAGTAATTTGTTTATCTGCAGTTTGAGCCGTCTGATGAGCACTACTGCCATCTTGGAAATGGCTGTGGCCCTCCATCTGCCAAGAAGTCCGTGGCGAAGGACACAGTGACATCTGTCGTTTTGGAAGAGAATGAGGTGACAGGCAACCACTCAGATGGAAGAGGAACTGGCTTTGACTTCAGGGTTCTGGGAGTCAGACACCGGTGATCAGCTTTTAAATGTTCAAAGCCTTGGAAACACCATGGAGCAATTCTACTGTGCACATATGAAGTCACCATTGAAAATGTAAAGAAAAGTCTCCTTATGTAGACATGGCATACTCTCTAAGATATGTTGCTGTGAGGTACTACTCAATCAATTGTAACTCACAACAAACGCATGTGGCAGAGTAGAACTACTATCCCAGACCAAAACACCTTCTGCCAGTGGGTACTCAGACTCACAGTGACCCTATCTAGCATGCTCCTTATAAGATCAGAAAGTCTCATCTTTTTCCATAAAGCAGTTTGAACAGTCAGCCTATGGTTAGCAAGCCAATGTTCACACGGTAGAGCTCTGTGCACCACCCCATAAGGTAGATTGGTTATGGAAACAGGTCACCAGGGCTTTCTCTAGGGTCTTGCTGGTTAGCAGTCCAACATGTAACTGTTTATGCCACTAGGTAAAGTGACCAGATGTCCTACTTTTAAACAATTTTCTCCCGCGTCCCATGGCATTTTAAAAAAGTCCCAATTTTTGGAAAGAATGCACGACAAGTTAGGTAACGGCCAGAGAATGGGAAGGGAATATATCCCTTCTACCACACTCCCCTCCCCGGGTCAAAGGTGCCCCTCTTCACTAACGTTAAAATCTGGACACTTTATGCTGAGGCTACACTTTTCCAACATATAGATTCCAAATTTAAAACAGTAAAACAAAGAGCCTAATTATATGTATAATATATTCCCGTTTGCATTAAACATACATATGTTAATGTTTGTATAGGCATAGAAAACAAGGGGGACTTTAAAAAGTCCAAGGAAAAACTCCATTATCTTTTCAGTCCATTTTTAAAATAAACTTTTTGAATCCCCCTCAAATTCCAAAAAGTACACTAAAGAACTAGGTATGTGGGATGACATGGAGACTGACGTGCACACTTGTGTTAATTTTATAAAAAGAAATTTAAGATAGTGATGTGAATCTTACATTTAGAAAATCATTAGCTTGAAAATATTAAAAATAACTGCCAACAACTACTGGGGTTCACCTGACACAAGATGGCTATATTTGCTCTCAACCACACCAAAATCCCACCCCGACCACACCCAAATCCCACCCTGACACTGTAGTTGTTCCTGGCTTCTTCTTCTGACTTCTGCAAACATTCGTCCCTCTAGTGCTATGCCACTGTGCATATTTGCATGTAATACTCTACTGTCTCCAAGTCTACGTGAAAAGTTGTTGGCCTGGAAGTATCTACATTTTATCTGTTTTCATGTCTATCTACCTCTTGGCAAGTAAAAATATATTCTTATGAGGAACCACCACCTGTTGAAATTGGGCACATTTCCCCCCCCCCCCCATTTTTATTTTCAGAAAGAGAGAGGAGTGACATTATCAGTGTAATCAAGAATCAATCTGGGAACAATGATTAGTATCTGCTTCATTTCATGAGCAGTTGCCAGTTAATGTCCTTAAAAAAAAAATCAACTACTTTAGTAAGAGATAAAGAAAAGTCCATTACCTTTTAGTTATCATTAGCATATCTGTTTTATTAATCATAACGTGGGTAAAGTACTTATATTTTGCAAATCTTCCGTTTTCCATGACCTGCGAGAGAGACAAAAAAAGAGAGAGAAATTGATACTATTTTAACTCTAATGCAAATAATGACTTATGGTCTTCTAAAAATCATTTCTTAATGAAGGTAGTAAACCACTGACAAGAAGGCTTCAAAAAATTTGTGGAAAATGGAATTAAAATGAACGCAATGTTTCTAGGAACTTTTTGAAGCCCTCTTATATTTATACAGCAAATATACATTATTAGAAAAGTGAATTAAATATTCACAAAAATTATTTTCTTTTTAAACATTGTTTTCTTAAAAACATCTACTTTCATTGATTTATTCAAAATATTCAATTAAAGCCATGTGGTAGTCTTTAATCCTAGATTTTTGAATAACTTTTCCAAAAAGTTTTAATTGAACCTATTGGAATTATTACATGAATTCTAAATGGAAAATAGAGTGTCACTGGCAAGCCCTGTATGCTTGATCATGTCTATAATAAAACATATATCTTAGCATGGTGAGATATTTCAACCCACACATCATGTTCATTACTATTAGCCCAGACTTACTGCTCTCCCTTCCTTACAAACATGATTTCATTCATAAATAAAGAACAGATTTTCTGGACTCACAAGAGATCCCACAGTCACTAAGCTGATTCAACAGTCTTTAATTGGGGCAAGTAAATCAAATACACCAAATTATATATGAAAGGGGGATATAACCTCAGGTTCTAAGAAAATTAAAAATTAGTAAATAATTTATGAAACTATTCAAATAAATTTAGAAAACAAATTATATGGATCACATTTAAAGACAACATAAACTATTGAGAGAAGCATCAAATTTTTGGAAAGGAAGAATAGAAAATTATTTGCAGATGATAATGTACCTAGAAATTCCAAGTTTAATAAGAAAATGCAGCAACTTTAAAACACAGTAATAAATTTGAAAAACAGAGTAAAAATTTTATGTAAAGTGATAAGAATATTTATGTGTGAGCGTAATAAATCCCTGTGATTAAAGTTCTGATTCTGGTACTGATGGAACAAAATTAATATACTTATGTTGTTCTTAGATATAAAAATTCGTTGATTTACCAAAAATTTTACATACACACATGCACACACACTCAACATATCGAATTTTTGTTTTGTGGGGGTTGACAAAATGATACTAAATCTATCTTAGAAAAAGGTGAAGAATTCGACATTATGAGAGCAGAATGATAAGAACTGTTCTAATACACATTTTGTAGTAAAGGAACAGTCTGGTGCCAATGGAAGCTTTATATAGACTTATTAATAGAAAGAATACAAATTTGTGAAACTGGGACAAAGTTTCTAGAGGCCTGTCGATCTACACCAAAGGGGCTTCCTACTCTGGTTACGGGTAACCAGCAGCTCAGCCCCTCACAGGGGAAGGTCCACCCTGTCCTGTGGGTCACTGGGGGTTGGCATTGACTGGATGACAGTTTTGCTTTGATTTTATCATTAAGTTAATTCCAACTCATCACAACGCTATATAAAATATTTGAGGCTGTTAAGTCTTTATGGGAGCTCACAGTCTCATCTTCCTCCCAAATATAGGAGTTAAAGAAATCTAGAGAGTATTTCAAATTAATTTGTAACAGTAGATATTGTTAAAAACATGTTTCAGCTAGTTAAGGCTGGATCCCTACTCTCTCTTTATATCCAATAAACCCCACATAAATCAATGATTTGAGCAAATACAATTAAACTACAAAAGCACTGGGAAAAGTAAACATTATAGACAACACAAAGTTCATAAAACACAATGTAAATTTTTTTCTAAGCACATAAAAATTAACCACTACTCAATGGCAAAACAATGAATACAATAGAATAAAGCAAAGTGTCAAAACAAAAATCAAGGATAAATCGGGAATACACAGAGACACAGAGCTAATTTCATAATATAAAGAATTCTAATGTATGACTAATTGAATAGAAAGAAAATCAGTAAGCCAATAGAAAAATGAATGCAGAATATGAAAAAGTATTTCAGAGAAGCAAAAGAAGACAAAAATCTAACCAATAATATATATGGAAAAATAACTCAAAATCAAATAAAAACAAATAATCCCATTTGGAACAGAATTTACAATGCGAGGTTTTCTCTTATACAACATACACCAAGATGTAAAACTTAACAGAATTTCAGGAGCATATTATGCGAAAGTAAAATTTTTAAATGTTCATTATTAAGGGATTAGTTATAGAAATGGTAGTATACTTGTATAATGGAACATTATAAAAATATAAAAAAGAGATTATATCAAATGTATACAAATATAAAACACACACAAATACATACCCATATGCAGAAAAATAAAGGATGGTAGTATTGGTTTATTAACTTTTACATTTTCTTTTTTTTAACATTTACATTTCCTGAGATAAGTTCTAGAAACTACAGTAATGTAGAAAAAATTGTGAATAATCTCAAGTCATCCAAATGTTAGAGTAGCAGAGCTCCCCAACAGAAATAATTCTGAGCACCACCGAAACAAATCACTTACATATATAGCTTAAGCCCCAAACAATAAGAAATGCTAATCATTCATAGGAAACATTCCTTAAGGCAATGAACATATAGTTTGGTTAAAAACAAATAAAAAGGGCTGAGCCCCGGTGGCGTAGTGGTTGTGCACAGGACTGCAGCCCACTGGATTGGAGATTCAAACCCAGCAGCAAGGCTGGGCCTCCTACTCCCACCACCAGAGGGCAGTGATTCCCCCCCAAAACAAAAAAAAACCCAACAAAAACAAAAGAAAAACAAAAACAAATAAAAAATCTGACCAACACCTGACTCTTAGAAGACATGAATTGAACAGAAGGCAGTATATTTTTTAAAAGATGACAAAATGGAGGAGAAAGAAATGTGAATATATGTCAGGAAGGCTTATGAATAGTCTTTTCATCAATTAAGCTTACTTTTAAAACAAACAAAATTTAGTGAAGTAACTATCATCAGAGGAGGCTTGGTGACAAAAATGGCTGAATATTTGGTTGCTACTTCCAAGCTTGGTGGTCTGAACATCCTGAGTCGCTCTGGGGGAGAGATCTGCTAATATGTTGTTATTACAGCTGAGACCAGTCCAGGCAGTAGACATAATCACGTGGGGTCATTATGAGGTGAATTTCACTTGACAGCATCAAATGACAACAATTATAAATCAATATGAAATAGAAAACTTCTGAATTCTATCTTAAAAAAAAACTTCATCTCTAGAGAAAATCCTTGTTAGTGTAATTGCCTTACATTTACCTGATAAAGGTTTAGAGTTAAGAAAATCTTATCGATTCACTTTAAATCTGAAAGAATTGTGGACCACAGCAAGGAAAACATTTAACTAAACTGTATGATCAAGTACAGAATTTCATCATCTCAATACGATTTAATGTGATTGAACAAATATAAACAAAGCGAAGACCTGATAATTACTTTATTCTATGAAGCAACTCGGCTTCATACAGTTAAATATTTCTGACCATGTCACTAACATTGAGGGGTCACTCACTAAGTTCCACATCATTGTCTTTGCCCCTGAACATGAACTGCTTTGACTGCCTCTAACAGCATAGCTGTGCTGACTGCTTAGCTAGAAAATGAAAGCTAAGCATAAAACCCCTTGACACAAAACCAAAGAAACTATTTTATCTCAAGAGACATCACCCACTATTAATTGGCTTATCCAAAAATAGTCTTAATGGTAGAATTATGCTCATAACATAATTACATGCACCGATAACAACAGACTATTAATCTAATTTATACAGAACAAAGGGATGATTTAAAATTGGTAAAGAAATACAAGAGGGTTGTATCCTTTTGCCAAACTTTTCCAGTCTGTAGGCTGTTTCCATCTCTCTAACCATTTCCTGAGACAGCTGATGTTCTTCAACTTACACCAGGAAAAAGTGGCAGTTTGGGCATCTTCGAGACTCAAATCTTATTCCTCTAAGTGTTTCTTAAAACTTCCGAAACAAAAAAAGAGGTGTGAAGGGTCATGATCAAGAGTGTAGGGTTAATGAAGTAGGTTCCACAACAAATTTTCATAGGGCAGCCTTTATTAAAGAACTGAGCAGGTACCCTCCTCTGATATTAAAAAAAAAATTATTCGTGCATCTTTGTAGGATTTTTTCCTATCCAGTGTAGTTTTCAATTTCTTAAAAGTTGTAATAAGAGGGCTGAGCCCCAGTGGTGTAGTGGTTGTGTGCAGGACTGCGGCCCACTCGGATGGAGGTTCAATTCCAGCTCCACAGAGCAAAGGCTGGGTCTCCTACTCCCACCACCTGAGGGCAGTGATGCCAAGAAAAAAAAAAGTTGTAATAAGAGCCATTAGAGTCCCCCAAAAAATGACTAGAAAGATTCTAATAAGCCCCTGTGCTTGTTCTTGGAGAAAATCTGAATGAGGACATCTTTGGAATCTGAAAACAGTTACCAAAACTTTCTGAGCTGATCTCTCCTAAGTTGAACTGGTCTAGCTGATCCCCTGGAAGCTACTGTTTGGCTAGGATTTTTTTTTTTTTAAGTCATCCTAACAAAATTAAGAAGTAGATTACTGAGAATCTGCCTGCAGCTATCTACTGATCATAGAGACAGGTCTTAACAGGTTTTGTCTGGAATAGCTTGTCCAGCGGCAGTGTGCTAAGGGCAGCAGCGGGCATTTCTTGTGTTTACAAGGCTTACTCCACCCGTCTCCCCACCTGATTGACCCCGGGTGGTGCCCAGACCATTGGAGTGATCAACACCAAGCAGAAAGATGTGCGGGAATCCTCCTGAGAGTTACAGACATCCCAAAGATGTAAATACCTGAGAGCAGTCCTTGTTCTCACTCTTGCTGCTCTGGCTTTTATTTCGCTCACCTGCCACTCTTGCCACACCTGCTCTCCCACTATGAAGCCTTTCTGCCATCTCTCTCTCTGCCTGTTCCCACAGCAGAAGCTGCAGCTGTGACACTAGAGCCATTTAACGCTTTCCTCACCAGATTCTGTTGTAGTTTGTTAGTGGGTCTAATTAAACCTAATGTTGTTTTCTTCCTTTACTTAATAGCAGCTCTCATGGACTTAGACCTTTTAAGTTAGCTAATTCTATGGCTTTAAAGGGACAGCTTTAACCTCTCTTTATCTGGCTAGTCCTTAACTCCTTTCACTTCATTTATTTTTTCCACTTCATTTCTTTTGATTTCCTGTTCCCTTCAAACTTCACTTCTCTCAGTAAATCTATTAATTAAAGGTCTCACTCTGTCTCTGAAAGACCTAACATTTATAATGCTTCCAATTCATAGAGTACCTAGAGCTCACTAGCTCTTTGAAAGATGAAGCGTATCTTATATGCCTTTTGATGTGCACGGTTTACCAGAGTCCTCGATGCAGCAGCAAAACAACCAAGAGACTGATGAGCTCTAAAATAATAAGGCTGGTCTCTGTGATGGCCGAGTATACCCTATCAGCAGAACGACCAAGCTCACCACAATTGTAAGCTTATGATGGATGAGGAGGAAATCTTCACGTCTCCTTTCAGAGAGGTCATCCTGTTATATGCAGGAGTGCCTGTTACCTGGCAGGAATTTTAACAATTAATTGTTGAAAATCATTATGTAGCACAGCACCTGGTTCTTTATATTTGTATAAACTATGCTATGAAAACAAGCCAACTGTATATATGTGCAATAATAACTTTCACTTTTTTTTGGTCATTTTAATAGCAAAGTAGCTTGACAGTTTATTTAAGAAGGGTTAACTTTACACTATTTAAACACAGTATGAATAGAGCTTTCCACAGTATTTAAACACTGTATGACTAGAACAAAAACTCTTATTAAAATGACTGCCTCAAACATACTACACCAAACCAAACTCAGCCACTGAGTTGATTCTGATTCACAGATCACAGAGTTTTAAAATGCATTTCTCCACAATACTTCCTACAGGGTTTTTTATGCTCCAACATTAGTGTCATGAGACACTAAGGATGAAAAATATGAATGAGCTTTACTGACCTCACTTTGTGTTAAGAATTATTTCCTCCTTCTTATTATATTTTATTGGGTATAAGCAAGGTATTGAAGGAAAAGAGATTGGAGATGGATTTAAAGACCAAGAGATGGGATTCAATGAGACCTATCTTAAAGGGTGGCTGCTACATCTAATAGATTTCTGTTGTCTGTCCAAGTAACCTGGACAAGTTATAAAGCAGAAATCCAACACATCAACAGAGAAATCATGAGAGTTTCCTTAGTCAAAATTTAATAGCAATGACTCAATGAAATCTGAAGGCCTTCTAAATTAATATTGACTAGAGTTCTAGCATAACTATGTTATGAAGAAAGTCAAACTCAGGTGAAATCTACCTAAGTTTATCAATTGTGATTTCTCCTAATGATAAAATGGAATTTTCAATGAAATGGAATTTATCCTTTAGTAATATGAGGGGATTACCACCCCCACTCTACCCCCCCCCCCAAAAAAAAAGAAAAAAAGCTCCAAAGAGCAGATTTCATAGTAGGTGTTTTTCCTGCTAGGCGAGCATGCAGCAACTCATTCTGCATTATTGCACCCAGAGGTCTCGCCAGGGAAGGTTCTCTCTGATCACAAAGAAGTTTTTCTTAAAACCAGTTTTGCTCAAACCTCATATTTTGAGATGGCCTATTTAGGAGAGCAATGTGTCGCTCAGAAATTTTGTTTCCTGCTCTAGAAAAATGGCGCAGAAACTGTTGTGATATTGAACATAGCTTACAAGGACAGCGCTGTAGGAAAAACCTCAAGTATATGAGTGGTTTTCTCGTTTTAAAAAAGGCAAAATGTCAATTGATGACACACCTTGTTCTGGATGTCCATCAACTTCTCAAATGGAGGGGAATGTCGACTCATAGTACATTTGGAGTTTGTTCTACCTGATCAGACTGTTCATTAAGCTTTCTCTTTAGAGGTTCTGAAAGGACTGCCTAACACTGTGCACCGGAAAGGCCTGCTCTGGTAGGAGAACTGATTTTGCCACCACGACAAGGCACCTGTTCATGCAGCCATCTCCGTTCCAGCTTTGGGCAAAAACAGCATGCCTCTCTTACCCAGCACTCCTTACTCACCCGACCTCACTTCATGCAACCACTTTTTGTTTCTGTGGATGAAGAGGCACATGAAATGACAGCGATTTGATGATGGGGAAGTGGTGAAGAAAAGATGAAGGAGGTGCTGTCAGGCATCCAAACAGTTTGAAAACTGTTTCCAAGAATGGAACTGCAGATTTCACAAATGTATTAAATATAATGGAGAATACTTTAAAGGTGATAAGGTTGTTTAGTAAAAAAAAAAGTAAATATGTAGTTTTGGGGTTTTTTTTGCATCCCCGTCTATTGATAAATTTAAGGGATACAGCGACAATCAATTCTTTTTCAAATGACCAGTGTGTGTCTTCCTTGTGGGGTTGTTGCTTAAAGCAACAAGCAGTAGCAGCACACCAGCCTGTGAGACCATGAAGTGCCAACGGGATCGGGTAACAGGCATCAAAGACCCCAAACAAACAAAACATATTATTGAGAAAGAGGGCGGTCACAGCAGAGACCCCAAGCCCATCTGTGGATAATGGGACATCCCCTCACCAGAAGGTCACAAGGAAGTGATAAGTCAACCAGGGCGCCGTAGAGCACAGCACTGATGAAACACACAGCATTCCTCTGGTTCCTTGAGGATTCCTCATCCCCCACTACCATATCCCAATCCTATCTCTCACTATGGGCTAGGCTGGAGCATGTACACAGGTACAGATAAGTGCTCAGGACACATGGAATACAGGTCAGATAAACCCATCAGGAACAGAAATGGAAGTCAGTATACCAGGAGGGTAGAAGGTGGAAGAGGAGGAAGGAAGGGGGAACTAATCGCAGTGATTGACACCTAGCACCGCCCCCACCTGGGGTACTAACAACAGAAACTGGGGTTGATGAAGGGAGATAGGGCTCGGTGAAATATATGAAAATAATAGCAATTTATAATTTATCAAGAGGTCAAAAGAAAGGGAGAGGGAAGGGATGGAAAAAAGAGGAGCTGATACCAAGGGCTCAGACAGAAAACAATGAAGACAACATATGTACAAATATGCTTAATACAATTTATGAATGGATTGTTCTAAGAGCTACTGTACGAGTCCAGTAAGATGATCTTTAAAAAGAATAAAATTAAATAAAATGGAGTGAAAAAACAAACTTAAAACTCAAGTGAATTTCATTCAGGTTACTGGCTCAATAGTAAACTTTAGATATGAGACAAAATTTAAACTTCCTAAATGGACCTGTGATCTCCAGAACCAAAGTAACTTAGCGCGACCCTGGAGAACAGAGTGGAACTGCGCCTCTGAGATCTCAGAAAGCCTAATTTCTCTCCCAAGGAATGGCTGGTGGTTTCAAACTGCCGACCGTGTGTTAGCAACTCAACACATAGCCTCCTGTACCACCAGGACTCCATATATCATCTCGAAGAAGGTATGGCATAATTAACACAAGTCTTATTCAAACATATTATGATGCAATATTGAATGGTTCTAAGTGGAAGGCATTACAACATTTAGAACAAAATAAGTAGAAATTCAGAAGTCTCCCAAACCAAACTCACTGCCATCAATTCATTGTTTACTCATAGCGACCTGTGGGGCTTTCTCCTGTGGAGCTGTTTGGTGGTTTTGAACTGCAGACAATACTGATCACGGCCTAATATGTAAACTACTACGCCATCAGGGACAGGCCTTCAAAAATTATGTGGAAAAGGCCCTCCAAGAATATCTGTTAAATATAATCAAGGACATATGAACACTGTATCCAATTAGATACATAATCAATCTCCTTTTCCATGGGATCTACTTTATCTGAGACACTACAAACTCTTATATGCCTAGGTAATATAATTTGGGTCTCTTCAGCTTTCTCATCCAGTGCAGAAGTATCTTCTGGAGAGGAAGCGTTGCAAAATGAAGAGTGAAATTTAATAATCTTTTTCTCCTAGTTCTTGTCCACTTACTCAAAATTTCAGATGAAGCCAGGAAGACTGTTCAGCACTACTCTGGTGATCTGACTGCCTACGTTAGCCCTCTCTTCCAGATCAGTTGTAAATTCTCTTCTCCTCAAGAAAGGGAAGACCACGACGGCTGAAGGCAGTTGTCTTCCAATTGCTATTAAGGCAGTGTTTGAAGCTAATTACAAATGCTTGGAATTTCTGAAAGAAAAGAAATATACAACACACAAAAACAGCCTCTCTTCTACAGCAAATTACATAATGGTAATTAAAATGTCTTCATAAAGAATATCAGACAACATATACAAATTAACAAAATATCAGAAGTGGCTAAAAATACACTGCGCCTAAGGAACAATCCAGTAGGCAACAGTTGCACATAGTGAAGATTATACCAGGGGCTTGCAACAACCAGGTTGTGGAAAAATGGAATGAAAAGATTATATAATTTTTTCAATAATTTTTTAAACCCTCTCATGCATTCACACATACACAAACACACTTTTTAAGAGAGTTATTCACTTATCTAAGTGGAAGAAATATTTTATAAGGCAGAATAAAAAATGGTAGAAGCATATTAAGTAACAGAGAAATGGTGTTTACTGAGTTATAAAAATACAGAAAAGGCTATGCTGGCTACTTTTGTTCCAAAAATAAGAACTAGGTTTCTCATTGGGAACTGTTTTATTGGGGTGCTTTTTTAATATTTGGCAGTTAACATTCTTTTTTTTATGGCATCACTGCCCTCTGGTGGGAGTAGGAGGCCAGCCTTGCTCCTGGAGAGCTGATGCTGGTTTTAAACTGCTAGCCATGCAGACCGCAGTCCCACACTCAACCACTTCGCCACCAGGGCTCAACCCAGTTAACATTCTTGTATATAAAAATTTTTAAATAATATAAAAGTTGGGAATGTGAAAACCAAGGCCACTGCAAGGTAAACAAAAAAAACTAAAGAGACTATGCCACCACCGATCCCCTGCCCCCGGAGTTAAGGATTACTAAGGATTTTTTTTTCTGTAGTTTCTTACTTTCCTGTAATGTACACATACTACTTTCACAATATAAAAAGTAATTTACTTTCATTTTTGAAAACAGTATCTCTTGCAAAATGCTAGAATTTTAGGATTGATTCACACGAGAGATTTAGCTTTTTTCCTATAGAATTATGCCAAATGTTTTAATTCTTAGAAACTCCAAGTTTTATTCCATAAAAAAACATAAATATTCATTAACAATAATTTATTATTATTTATTAAAATATTCATTAAAATAAAAAGATAACATGTCTAATTTTTAAAGATATGTACTTAGCTAAATCTGACTATCCTAATTATTAGACACAAATAAAGCCTATATTTTAAATGCTCGCATATTTTGAGAGTACACATTTAGACTAAGAAATTAAGTGATGAAGGAGGGTAGATTAATAGTCAATTTTACAAAGTTATTAAACATTTGTTTGAAACCTGGTATTTGGAGCTACACTATTACTATACATACTGGTTTATATGGAATAACTGCTAAGTAAATTCATCACATCGCCTGGATTATAATCATGGACATGGAACTGATCCACTACCTTACGACAAAATAAACCATAAACCACTATAGATGAATATTATACATTACCCAGCTAGTTCCCTAACAGGCTGTATATTTTATTTCCTTTGACTCAAGACTTCTATTATAACAGATGGAGAATATTTAATTTACTCACTGTACTCCATTAATCCATTCACTCACTGAAAGGTTTCATAAATCCAAAGATTTACAAATTGATCTCTATTTATCTAAGGTACTAGTATAGAAAGATAAATGAAGCCAACATTCTTTTTATATACTCATCAGAATTAGAATCTGATCTAATTTAATAGTCTGTGTTTAAAGAAAGATTGGGAATCTTTTTTATGTCTAATACCACCTTTAATGATTTTTAGATATTATAAATCATTTCATTATAAATTCTATAAAACAAAATGATGGTTGAAGGTGTGACAGTAAAAATACTCAATAATATTTACAATGGTTACTTCTGGCCCACCTAGTAAATATAACGCAATATTTCATCAAAAGACTTGAATCAGGCAAGCTACTACTATAATCATTGTTCTTTTGTTATATGGGCCTGGAATGTAGATGAAGGGTTTGTACAAAATAACCTTATCACCTTCAAAGTACTCTCTATTATTTGCCAAATTTGCCAAATCTCTGATTCCATTCTTGGAAACATTTTTTAAAACTCATCTGTTTGGATGACTAATAGCACCTCCCTCGTCTTTTTTTCTTCTTCACCGCTTCGATGTCATCAAATAGCTTTCATGCCCCTCTTAATTTGTGGAAGCAAAAAGAAATTGTAAGGAGTGCGGTCGGTTGAGTAAGGTGTATGGGGCAGGAGAGGCGTGCTGTTTCTTGGCCCCAAACTGGTGCATTGAGAATGGCTACACGAGCAGGTGCATTCTCATTGGCGGCAAAACCAGTCCTCAATCTGCCACAAATCAAGCCTTTTTGGCGGTACGCTGTTATGCAATCTTTTTAGAACTTCTAAATAGAAAGCTTGATTAACAGTTTGACTTGGTGAGACAAACTCCAAATGCACTACAAGTTCACATTTTCATACATTCAGCAAGTTGACAGTTTGTCATCAATTAATATTTCACCTTTTTACTAAAATGAGGAAACCACTCATACACTTGAGTTTTCCCCATAGCGCTGTCCCTATTAGCTGTGTTCAGCATCACAATATTTTCTGTGGAATTTTTTCAAAGTTTCACGGCCACATGCTGTTCTTTTAAATTGGCCAACACAAAAAAACAAGGTTTGAGCAAAACTGGTTTCATGAAAATATTCACTAACAAGAGAGAACCTTCCCAGGGGAGGCCACTGGGTACACTAACTCAGAGTAAGTTGCTCAATGCTCACCAAGCAGGAAAAATTTGTTTTATGAAAGCTCTGCCCAGTGATATTCTTATGCATTCTGGGGTGTGTGTGTGTGTGTGTGTGTGTGTGTGTACTCCCTCATATAAGGCAGTATATTTCTCATGCTGGGCTTTGAAGTCCTAGACCAACAAGGACTCCATTGCATAAATAATAAATGTTTCAAGAGATTTCAATGGCATAATTTCTAAAATCCTGATATTTAAAATACAGAAATAAATTGAACTATATTCTTGCTTCCTTTTCTATAAGGAATATTGAAAACTAGGAACATTATTCAGGATTTACATTTATTATATTTATATTCAATATAAATAGACGCTTAATATATTATATAGGTTATTATAAATGCAGAATATTTATAGTGCAATAAGCCCAAGTTTCAGAATTTTTATAAATTTTCCAATTTTCAATATGGTAGTCAAGTGTCAAATATGAACGAATAAAGAATTCCTAAAGGAAGAAACAGGCCTTGGTGGCACAATGGTTAAACATTCCATTGCTAACTGAAAAGTCTGTTGTTGAAACTCACCAGCCCCTGCTTCCTTAACGATTAGAGCCTAACAAACCACACAGGGTAGTTCTACTCTGTCCCCCAGGGCTGTTTTGAGTCAAAATGGACTCAAAGACATATAAAAAGAATAGTAAAACAATAGAAAATCTACCTTCCAATTTCTCTACAATTGAAAAAGACATACTGTTTTGGAGGATGTAAATAGAGTAAAATGATCTGGAAAAGTGTGGTATTATATTATGTTTACTTGGCATATCATCCACATATTGTACAATTCAATAGTTCAATCATATCAAAAGAGTTGGGCAATCATTACCACAATCAGTTTTAGAATATTTTCTCCATTTTTGTACTCAGTGTTATTAATTCCTCATCTCCCAACCTTGTCATATCCCCAAGTAGTTACTGTTTCTATAGATTTATCCATCCTGAATTTCATATCCTGAACAAATACAAAAACAAGAAGCAAAAAAGATAACAACAATAATTAAATAAAAGAGAAAAACTTGAATGGAAAAGAAAGCAGAAAATATAAGAACAACTTTAAAATTAGTCTAAAGCAACATAAAATGTGAAACTTTTAACATAGTTATATCTTCCATAACCCACTTTCCAATACACTGCATGACAGCAGGCTATTCACCTCACTGGTATATAGTCAGAGAAGATTCACTGGAGGTTTAATTCTCAGTTATTTCCCTTTCACTTAAACTATATACTATATTCCTTTCTTTATTCTGTTTTTGTTTTTTGGGCATCACTGCCTTCTGGTGGTGGGAGTAGGAGGTCCAGCCTTTGCTCCTGTGGAGCTGCTGTTGGATTTGAAGCTCCATTCCAGTGGGCTGCAGTCCCGTGCACAACCACTATGCCACTGGGGCTCAGCCCCAAACTATATACTGTCATCATCATGACAATTCTCTTAAATCTGATAATGAGACTTCATATCCCTCGACTGAGGTCCAAGGGGATTCAACAGACGATTAATCTATGTGAGGATCCTGCAAATGGATTTTGGGCGTTCCCTGGTGACCACAGCCTATTTCAAACCCTAAGTGTTCACAATATAATCTCTGATAGCATTCGCTCCTTCAGATTTGGATTAAATTGTTTATAATCCTAGGATCACAGGAGAGTGTGTTTCAAATTTCTTAATATGGGTCTTTTACCAACGTCTCTAACTCCTATCAAATAACTGAGTGGTACTATGCAAATAAGGCATCTGTAACACTAATAGATGGAACCGGACAGTTCTTGCTATCACACCCCCTGGCTCTAAGGATGAAATGGCAGCACAGAAAAGAGAAAACCCTCAAGTCCTTGGGAGAGCATAGCTAAGATCTCTGTCTGAAATAGAGAAGGTTTTCAAGACCAGAAACATCAAGACTGTGGCATTAAGATTCAGAACAGCAGCATCAGCACTATGAAGTACTTTCTCACATGGCCCAAGACTATGCAAATGTGGGACAGTGTGACAGGGATGCTGGCTTCCTGGCCCATAAAGGAAGAGGTGAAGGGACCGTGGAGCGGAGACTGAGAACCAGAGATTTGGCTACCACATAGCTGAGCAATCTGGAATGGGCGAGACACTTGGTTGCTGCTGAGGAGACCAGTACATGCTTATAGGTCCTGACTTGTGGTAATCTACTAACTTCCTGTGCAGTGTTTCGTGCTGCTGTGTATGTCGTAGTCATGGGACAGTGTCGACTTCATAGCACCTAACAATGGCAACAACATTAACTCCCCGAATTAGCTCCCTTCAAACTGTGAGTATTGTCTGTGAGCTCTATGTGGTCACTGCAATGATTATTAAAGCAGGCACAGGCGTAGAGGGGTGCGGAAGGAACCATTATGTCAGAACAAGTAAAGAAAGAAGAGAGGCTGGTATACTTGACCCTTTGACTTTCTGGGTAGCAGTAAATGCTTGACCACTGCACTCAGTATCTTCAATTAAGTATAGATAGGGTCACCAATAACACACGAACAAAAAGGGCTCAGCTTATTAAAACCCCGAAGTTGAACACAGTATCATTTTACATATATTTGATGAAGCATAAGGACACCTTATATCTCCATTTAGAAAACAAAGGTGTAAAACAGTAGAGAAATTCTTTATTTTAACTTTTCCTCTAATAAAAGTAGTACAGTATTTTTGAAAATAAACAAACAAAAAAATCAACCCTGTAGTCAAAACGAATCAGAAAATATGAGTCCATTTTAGCAAGAGAATGAAAAGGGCAATTACATTGCTAAAGAACACATTTCACTACTATGAGCTAATGTTTTACAAATGATGAATCCTGAAGATCATAAAAGCTAAGTGAGAAAATTACTAGAACACTATTTAAAAAATAAGGTTCTGTTGAAGAGATTTTAAACATGTTAATCCCATTTCTTTTCATTAAAATTATGTGACTTTTGGGTACTCCGAACTTTTTTTCACATAAGGGTTTTAAGAAATAGAAGGGTGGGGCTGAGCCCCGGTGGCCTAAGTAGTTGAATGCGGGACTGCGGCCTGCGGGCTTGGTGGTTCAAATCCAGCGGTGGCTCTCAGGAGCAGCGCTGGGTAGCTCCCACAACCACCAGAGGCACTGATACCCCCCAAAACAATAACAACAACAAGAAGAAATAGAAGGCTAAGATCGTATCACAGAATTAAGTCTCACAGATCAACTATTAGACACTCAGTAAATGTCTTATAAACAATTAATTTAGGATTTCCCATTTTAGAAAGGCCTTGAAAGGTTGAAAGGTAAGTATCCAGTGAAGACATTCCAGAGTCTTCTTTCCTCAGAATTACACAATCTACCACCTTATGCTGTGATCTTCTAGTAGAATTAATAGTCTTTGTTTGCTTTTGGTCAAGGATGAAACAGTAGCAAATGAGTAACAAAAATTCAATGTCTGGTACCAGCAGTGAATAAAAATATTGTTTTTATTTACTTATTCCAAAAAGATCAGGATACTATTGAGATAAAAGAATATTAAAATTCTTGGACATTAGCCTATTTCTTAGGCTTCCTACACAAAGACTCAGGCTTCATGAGTGGAATGGACTGAACCAAATGTTCAACTACGAAGCTGATTCTCTATTCCTGCTATCAAGTGCTAAGTTGACTTCTACGCAGTGAATTCTATGAGACATAACAGGACTGCCTCCTGGGTTTTCTAAGCTGTAATCTTTTACAGGGGCAGATCTCTGGGTCTTTCTTCCATTGAGCCTCTGGGTAGGTTTTAACTATCAATCTTTTGGGTTACCAGCTTCAGGCTAACTACTGCACCAGCACAGCTGTAATATAAACTCAGTTAAGCAAAAGTGCTTCAGGTAAATTCCTGTTTTCAACCTAAAGCACCCAAATCGTAAGAGAATGAAAGAGATCTGGAATTGGAGCAAAGGCTGGGTCTCCTACTTCCACCACCAGAGGGCAGTGATGCCCCCAAAAAAGCAACCCCCCCCCTCAAAAAAAAAAAAAAAGATTTGGAAGACATTTAATATAGTATGAAAATGGGGGCAGAATCAGTTAATCTAGGTTGAAAAATCATAAAAAGCTTCAATATACTCCCAAATCAATGTTTGAAATTATACATTTATTATTTTAAGAGAAATTTACAAAATACTCTAAGGCTAAATGAATATTGACTGGCAAATACTATTCTTTATACAATGCCATTACATTACAGTCTAACAAATTTTAGAGAGTTTTTTTAAAGTATTTTGCTAACAAGTAAGAATTTAAAAGAATTTAAAATAAAATTAGTGACATTAAAATACATTTAGGTCTAACTTTAAATCTTAGTAACAAAAAAGTTACAAAATATACACGAGCAAATGCTATGATATGTATGTCCTTCTTTGATGTAAAATACATTCTTTCTATTTTTAAATAATGCAATTTATTTGCCTTTTAAACATGTGGAGAAAAACATTTAAAGAGGAATAAATATTTACTTCCCTAAAATTGGACATATGCCATCATGTTAGCAATCATATAAAGCATGTTAATGAAATATTCCAAGCAAAATGAGAAAGAACAAATGAATTGTAACAGTTCAGAATCTGACTAGTCATCATCATCATCATCATCACCATCGCTAACACTACCGTGAGTCATAATCCACTCCCTGTAGAACTGAATTTTCTGTAAGCATGGTAAAGGGAAAAGAAGCACAAAGGTTAGTTAAGAATGGTAAATTGCCTGGAATACATGCAAAAATTATGAAATGTTCAGGGAGTCAAAATTAAGTAGATTTTCAGTTGTAACAGAAAGTAATGGATTTAATTAACGATCCATTGGTTATGGATACAATATTCCATAACTTAACTAACATAAGCGTAAAATCAAATGCTTGGTTCAACTTCATGTATCAAGCAGTTAAAGATATCACTAAGGTATTCTTTGAATACAATACATTCTCATTCTGTATCGCTAGTAGGTAATCTTACTTGACTACTAGAGAAAGTTATGTGCTACTGTCTGAACAGAAAGATTCACAACCCAAAAGGATATTTTATATTACTTTATACAGGCATATAGGATTTAATGAAAACAGAGCACCTTTATTGAGAAAATGATAATCATTTGAAAGTATTAAATATTTTCTGAGACTATCAACATTAAATCCTTTAAAGAAGGCAAAAGGGATTTTAAGTCCATGACATAAACTTTTCCTTTTTTTTGTATTGCTATTCATATATAAAAGTGTTTCTAGATTTACAATAGAGTTCTGATTTAAAAAAGCACCATTATCACCCAAACAACAACCCACTTCTCACTCATGTATGTAAGTAACACTAACGCCAAGCATCAGGTGAATTCCCAGTGGCATTCCAGTCAATACGACATTTAATGCTTTTTGCTGACACTCAAGTAATATCACAATTAAGAGTGTTTAGTCAATGAAATATCTCTTTTAGCAATTAATGTTAAGACTGGGCTACTAAAAAAATCATACATATGTTTAAGAATACATAGTCAAGAGCTATATTCATTAACTCTCAAATTTTAAAGTTTCAGAAGATAAGTAATGGGAGAGACATGGAAAAAAATACATGTCACCAGAATCAAGTTACCAATCCATGAGAGATTTTTTTAGTATTTCAAAGCTTCCTTGTAAGAAATATTCTGATTTCTAATATTTAGGACATATTTCTTAACTATTCATCTATACTTACTAGACAGTTTATTAAATTACTAAAAAATTATTATTTTGTTAACAGTTAAGTTGAAAATTATTCAACTTTCAGTCTACTGAAATGTTGATTGTGTTCTAAGGAGGGATGGCAAATAGTGGGCAAGAAAATATGCTTCCATTATATGACCCATAGGTGAATTTTGCAACTTTTTAAAATTCCCAAAGAATGATAACAATGTCCCTAGAGACATTGTTCACATGTCCTTTAGAGTATAACCACTCCCTAGATTACCTATTTATCACTATACTCAATTATTTTGATGCTTTAAAAAAATTTTAAATACATGAACTAAATATGACACACTAACTCTCTCTCTACTATGTTTTCCTACAACAGATAGAAGACTCAGAAAATTATCGAAGTACATTTCATGTAAAATAAACTATAGTGGGTGAAATATTAAAGGTTTAATCTTTACCATGGCAACATTTCAAACATAAAATTACTTAAAGATATCAAAACTATAAAGGAAGGACCACACTTCTAGAGTTTTATATTCTATATATTTAAAAGTCTTGGTAACATAATGGACCCTATTTTCAAATGATTTAATAATTCATATTACATCTAAACCATGGAAATTGCATTAAATTGGTGTAGCCTAGTTATTTGTACTATATTCCAGGTTTTAATAATTTAATTTGCTACATAAGAAAATAGTCTAGATAAAAATATTCTATAACTACACCAATGGTTAACCTTTCTTAATTAAGGAGGTTAATTTGTATGCAAACTACTTGTTAAATTTCACAAGCTTTTCTACAAATAGCAAAAGAATAAATTGAACAGAAGTGATGGCTATTGGAACACCTTTAAATGAAACATCTTAAAAGAATAAGAACCTATGAATAATTTGCTATCATAGCAGTTCTGGCTTTTTTAAAGTCAGGTCATGTGCATGCTTAATTTGGTATTAGGATTCTATCTGCTATAAAATCTACCAGATTTCACGGACGCAAGGAAGCATTCCAAACAGAAATGGTTGACTAAATAAACATCAACAACAGCAAGGGTACATAAAACACAAAGGCATTTACTAAATCTAGCAAGCCCAACACAGGACTAAAAATATCCTATTAAAACATCAGGTCCATTGAAAAAATCTGTTCAAAAAGTTACCAATATAAAGGTTTTCTTTGAATTGAAAATACTTAAACAGCTGTAGGTAGTTTGTAAAGTTTAAGACTAAAATCTACTGTTGGCTGTCACTTGCAAAGTCATGCATTAACTGTTTTCATATCAAACTTTTTGATGCCTGAAAAAAAGAGAAAAAAATCTTATAGTAAATAAATGTACATTACTTATTAAATATTAAGAAACTTAAAAATAAAACTAGTTCATATAAAAACGCAAACCATCTACAATGCACTTAAACTATTATGGTAGCTTCAAAATGTTTATGGAAAAATTACATTATCTTTAAATTCTATTTTCCATGGACATTTAGAAGCCTTCTAATACAACTATTTTTAAAAAATAACTTGATTAAATTAACATTAATTTACTGGAGAGTTCCTCACCTGTAACATCTGATTTCCAGTACCATCCCTCAGCCTGTAAGGCCTGATAACTCCATCTTCATTAAAGAACCGCGGGGGCCGCAGACTCTCCACTTCATCAGACGTCTCAGTAGCTCTATAGGAAAAAAAAACCAACTTGATTTTAAAAAGAACTTATAAACACAGTTTTAAAAGGCAATACCAAAGAGGGCAATTTTAAATAAAATAGTTATCTATTATTCTTTTATTGTGATAAAATATATATAGAACAAAACGGTCATTTATCTATTTTTATGTGCACAATTCAGTTACATTAACTATCATGTTGTACAATCATTTCCAAACTTAGTCATCATAGACAGCAACTAAAAGCCCCTTTTTGCTCCTTAACCAGCCCTTGAAACCACTCTCTGCATTTGACTACTATAAATATTTCATGTGAGATCACGCAATATTTAACCGTCTGTGTCAGAATGTTTGGCAGGTTCATCCACCTCATAGTATATTGCTGAACTTTATTTCTCTTTATGGATGGATAATATACCATTGAATGGAAAGACCACATTTTGTTTATACATTTATCTGTTAATGGACATTTGGTTGTTCCCACCTTTTGTGAACAATGTATATTGGTGCAAAAGACTGATTTCAAATCTTTTGAGTAAATGTATACTTAGGAGTGGAATTGTAGAGTAAAATGAGTGATTTTTTTAATTTTGAACGAAACCTTCTAACAGTTTTCCACAGCATCTGCATCATTTCATAACCCTACCAACACTAGATCAAGGTTCCAAATTCTCCATATCCTCATCAACAATTTTTCTCCCTGATAATGGCTATCCTTATGGGGGTTAAGGAGTATTTTTTTATGATTCTGGTTTGCATTTGTCTAATGAATATGGACATAAAGCAACCTTTTGTGTGCTTAAGTCCTATATATGTTTTTGATTTAGCTGTGTGCCTTTTTGTTAATGTGTTGTATGAGTTATTTACCTAATCTGGATATTAAATTTTATGAGGCATATGGTCTCCCCAATTTTCCCCTAACCCATAGATTATCTTTTGACTTTTAATTTTGATAAAGTTGGGTAATATGAGGGTTAGCAGTGCCAACACTCAGGACGGTTCAAAAGCTGTATAGAACTTTTGACTCCCATAAAGCTTAAACAAATACTAATAGCCCACTGTTGGCCAGTGGTCGCCTTACCAATCACATAGTCAACTGACACTTACTTTGTATGCCATCTGTATTACTTACTACACCTCTCAAGGAGGAGGCATCGTTGGCATCGTGGTTACTCACTGAGGTGGTTAACCACAACCACCGTAGGAGAAAGAAAAGCCTTTCGACTCTTGTAGTAATGCGTTCCAATTTTGAAAGCTCTCAGGGGCAGTTCTATCTTATTCTATTGGGTCACCATGAATTTGGTTGTGAGGTTTTCTTTAAGTTATAAGATCAATTTCTTTTGGGCTCATCTTAATTCTAACGAGTAAAAGTGGAAACAGCCAATATTGTAAGCATTATCATTTATTATCTTAAGAGGAACAGCTCAGAAAATGACAAAACATATCCTAGTTGACCAGGAAGGAAGAAAAATATGGAGAACAAGAAGCTATGGGGACGTGTCTACCAACCTAAGTTAGATCTCATTAGCATGAATTTAATCATTTAGAATATGTGCTGCAGTATCTAGGGCAAAGGAGGCAATAATACAACCAGTAAAACTTCAGTCTTAAATTTTTTAATATGGAGGAAGAGAGAACAATGCTTTAGAATTTCTTGCATAGATAAAGGAAAAATAGTGGGAATAAAAATAAATATTTATAATAAAATAAAGCATGAAGACAATCTTGTTTTAACTGAGGAATATAAAATGCCATCATTTCTTTAAAAAGGTGACTGAATATACTATCTGCTAATTTCTGAACTGACATATAGCACTGCATACATAATGATTTTGACCAAAATAACAAACACTTCACTAACTTGCCAAACATTTCCTGTTAAGAATGCTGGGAGTGAATGAAGAAAAGCGATGCTATAAAACTGAAGGCAGGCAAGGGCAACACAGTAAAAGATCAAAATGAACTAGGAAGGTCATGGCAAAACGCCCTGGCCTGAAAGACAGATTTATTTCACTTCTTCTGGCTTGCACATTTGACTCATATCTCACATCAAAGGGAATTTACCTTTTTATCCCCTGAAATGTACTGCTAGCCATGTCTATTATGCCACCAGTTGGTCTTGCCACTGCTCCAACTAAACCTTTCCCAACACCTTTAAAGAAACCAGCTGCTCCTTCTTTTTGCGCTCCTGAAAAAGAAAAAGGATACTGTTTAAAACAGAACAAGAATGAAAATAGATTAAACTTGAAGTAAACTGGTAGTACTTATCTGCAAAATGAAATATTATACTTGCCTTTGATTGGTTTTGTCACAATTCCTGTTATGCCACTTACAAAACCCTAAAGGGAAAATGTACAATTGAAAACATCTTTCTTAAAAAAAAGAAAACATTTTTCTTTTAAATTTTCAGGTAATGCTTCAATGAACCAAGTGTGCCTTATACAAAAACAGCTATTTCTAAATATCATAGGAATTTTATTTAAACAGAATGCATTTTGAGGCTATTGATATATTTTCCATATGCTACTACCACTTCTCACTTAATAGCCAAATAGCACTTTAAGGAGTACAATTACATGTCCATATATTTGATTTGCAGAATGAGGTTTTAAAAGGTGTGATACAAAATCTTCACAACCCCGTGGAACTGCTTACAGAAACTAAGCCTTTTCCTCCACGAGTGATGCCTTCTCTGAGCCCAGCTGGTTGTTTATTCATGGCTTCTCTCCTCTTCTGCTGGTAATCCTCGTCCATAGTAATAGCTGCTACTCCTTTAGCCATAGCACTGGTGATTTTGGAGGCAGCCCCAGCTAATCCACCTAGTAAAAATGATGGGGTTTTAGGAGAAGTGATGGGGTCATTAGTAGAAGCATATCGCCACTATCTAACACAGTAATTACTCGGGTAATTTACTATGATTCTTACCAACAGCCCCACCAACTAGTGCTTTCAATCCTAGTGCCATTCCTTCCACAAACTCTTCAGGACCTTGGATGGCTCCCTAAAGGGTCAAACAGAATGTAAGGAAGATGATGATGACAACTTATATACAAATGTGCTTGACACGATGGATATATGTATGGTGATAAGAGATGTATAATCCTCCAGTAAAATGATTTAAATATATATCTAAAATAATAATAAAATATAGGTAAACTTATCAACCCAAATGAAGAAAATGGTGAGATAATGAAGATGACTCAAAGGAAGTTATACAGGCAAGTAACAATAATTGAAGGGATTCTCAGATACTTCATGACATTGAAAAGACAAAAGGTTGAAGCTGATTCAAGCTTAAAAAAATATATGTCGGGCTGAGCCCCGGTGGCGTAAGTGGTTGAGTACGGGACTGCAGCCCATGGGCTTTGGCAGTTCAAATCCAGCAGCGGCTCTCAGAAGCAGTGCTGGGCACTTCCCATGACCACCAGAGGGCAGTGATGCCCCCCCAAATATGTTAATTTATGGTAAAAATGTATGCTATGAATAAGTCAAGCCCTCTTTAAACTACTCTTTATTCATTTCAAAAATAAATAAAATATTAATTCTCAATGTACCTAATTTTAAAACTACAGTATCGTATATATTAATTTTACTATATTTTAATTATGTAACAGAGTAAGAATTTTTAATGTTTTGGGAGATATTTTTTGACTCAAAAAAAAATCAGCTATTAAGATTGCCCCCACATAGTAGTGACCTGTATAGTTGTTTTCATGATTCCAAATATTATGTAAACCAAGACTATATATACAGCGATCCTCCTTCTCTTGTAATATAAAGTCAAACATCTGTTTTTCCTAGCAAACAATATTCTATTAGCCTTTATTTTAAAATACTAATTTGTATTCATATTACAAAAGAGGACTTAGAACTCTGGTAACTATAATCTCTATCATATTTTATTTTCCACCTTTTAAAATTCTCTGACTAGACTGTTTTTCAGCAATAGTTCCCTTGAGACAATATCAATATCAATATCTTGTGTGATTGAGAGATTTATATACTAACCCTTGGCTTCTTTGATATTGTCCATACAGTAAGAGTTTGGGTATTATTACATCAAATGAACCTTTTGTTCAACAATACAGTGATTTTAAAATTCAATAGCTTGATATTTTAGCTTTCTTCTCATTAAGGGTATTTTTAACCATTAATCAGAAAATGGATGAAAATAAGTTTTAAGGAATAGCTTAATATGCACTGGAGAGTTTATACTTTAAATGTTTAAAATTAACTTTGTATCGGTGAACTAGAGTTTGGCAGACACAGATGTAGATGGTATGAAAGTTATTTCAAATATTCAGATAAAGTCATGCATCTTTTGAAATCTAACATAACATTTAAAATTTTGTATCTTAGCAAAATCTTGTTCAAAGTTTGCAGGTAGCAAATAAAAAAACAACTCTTAAAAAAACAACTCTTACAACAAAACAATCATCTTTTGTGTGTTTCTCAAAATCTATATATATTCAAGTTAGCAATAGGAAAGTATTATTATTACTATTACTGTGAAAGTAAAAATATTACTGTGCTATATCACATGAGATAAGGAAAATTATTTTGCCTATATTAGGAATTGACTCAATGGCAGTGGGTGGTGGTGGCAGGATAGTACCTGATAAGGTTCATAAAAAAATGCTTCTACACCTTCGGAAAATTCTCTAATTAAGCCAAATGGATTTCCCAAAACTTCAAGTCCAAGAATGAGCACATACATCTGCTTAATGGCCTAAAAAATAAAATATGATTCAGAAAATCAGATTTAATACTTTTCTTTTCATTGAGAAGTTTACTCTATACACACACACACCTCATTTCTTTACATTAGCATGCTTCTCTTCAGTTTAACACGTTACGGGCTTAAGCAAGAGTAATGTAACTGAGGAAATACTGAAAATCAAAGATAGGTTGAGCATGATGAAGGGGCAAGAGGAAAGTAAAAAGAAATAGAGTAAAGTACTAGGAGGTAAAGGATATTTATAGAAGTTTATATACAGGTATGTACATAGGTAAATATACTTATTTATCATGATGGGGAAATAGAGCTATGTGCATATATTTACAGGTCTAGTATTAGGATAGCAGACGGACATTGTATCTCCATTCAAATACTCCCTCAATGCAAGAACACTTCATTCTACTAAATTGACATTCTATGATGCTCACCTTCTTGACACAATTGCTGAAGACAAATGGGCGCATAAGCAAAAGTGGTGAAGAAAGCTGATGGTGCCCGGCTACCAAAAGATAAAAGCATCTAGCGTCTTAAAGGCTTCAAGGTAAATAAGCAGCCATCTATCTCAGAAGCAACAAAGCCCACATGGAAGAAACATACCAGCCTGTGTGATCACAAGGTGTCAGGTATCAAGGAACAAAAAAACCATATCACTGTGAATGAGGGGGAGTAAAGATTGGGGATCTAAAGCCCATCGGTGGGCAACTGGACATCCCCATACAGAAGAATTGAGGAGAGGAGGTGAGCCAGTTAGGGTGAAGTATAGAAATGATGAAACATACAACTTTCCTCTAGTCCTAAAATGCTTCTTCTCCTCCCCACACACTATCTCCCGCCCACTATCATGATCCTAGTTCCACCTTACAAATCCAGCTAGACCAGAAGATGTGTACTGGTACAGATAGGAACCGGAAACACAGGTAATCCACGGCAGATGCTCCCTTCAGGACCAGAGGTGAGAGTGGCAATACTAGGAGGGTGGAGGGAAGGTGAGGTAGAAAGGGGGAACCAATTACAAGTATCTACACATAGCCTCCTCTTCTGAGACATAGAGAACAGAAAAGCAGGTGATGGGAGACATTGGAAAGTATAACATATGAAAAAATAATAATAACCTATAAATTATCAAAGGTTCATGAAGGAGGGGGGAGTTGAGGAGAGGAAAAATGAGGAGCTGACACCAAGGGATCAAGTAGAAAGCAAGTGTTTTGAGAATGATGATGGCAAGAAATATACAAACGTGCTTGATACAATGAATGCCTGTATGGATTGTGATGAGTTGTACAAGCCCCCAATACAATGATTTAAAAAATTTAACACCTTATTCTTGAAAATTTCATATGTTTTTCAGAAAAGCAACCTAATGTTACATTATTGAGATAAAATGACATGTAAAATGCAGAATATTTACAATGTTCTAATATTTACAAATGTGTGACTTTTGGTGTTACCATTTTATAGCCTAGAGAAACAGTCCCTTGTACATATGACAAGTGACAGGGTCAGAGTGAACAAATGGCAAAATTAGAATCTAAATCCAGAAGTCTTATCAAGCTCAGGGATCTGTCTAGTCAACCACAGCTGCTTCAGGTACCACCTGATTTAATATTAAAAAATACAGGAGTCTTTTTAGAAGTGGAGGAAATGTCCACGAAAATGTATCTATGGACTAATGAAGGAAGCATAGTGGCTGCTAACAGAAATCTCAGCATGCCAAACCCACCAGCTAGTTTCATGGGAGGAAGTTGAGGCTTTCTCCCGTGAAGATCTGCAGTCTCAGAATCCCACAGAGACAGTTCTACTGTGCTCAGTAAGGTTGCTATCACCCAGAATCAACTCATGGCAAGGGATTTGTATTGCTGCTTGGTTTTATGAATCAAATAACTTAGTTGCACTGACAGTATCTCTTGTCCATCAGTTAGCAATGAATAGTTTCTACTGACTTCATTTTAAAATTTAAACTAAGAATAATGAATTTCTTAGTTAATATTTCATTTAAAGGTAATATGTTTATTTGTACAACACTGATCCACACTACCTTTATAAAAATGGCTAGAATACAAAATTTCTGAAAAGGGCAAAAAATTAAAATACTGATTAAGCTAAATGACTTTCTACAATTCTGAAGAAAAATGTAAGTCTAAAAATTTTTAAATAGGTATGTTTCCTTGTCAAATCCACAACACATACAAGCACATAAGCACATGCAAAGTTTCACTATCTATAGCGTGTTGTAAGACAATCTCAGACAAACCTGTTTTGAATAATGTCGTACTACTTCAGACTGTAGTTCAGGTGTTGTATGAAATTGATAGTTGAGTTCAAAAAAGGCAAGTCTGAAAAAAAAGATTTTTGCATTGTACACAGAAGCATTTTTATCTTGCATATACAGACTGTATAAGTCATTTCCTAGGTCAGAAAAGCAATAACCTTATATTATGCATAAATTTGCAGAGTCCACATTCCTCTTTTAAAAGAAAATTAATTAACAATTACTCTATTATTGAATAGTTAAGGATTGACAGAACACGTGTGTTGTTCTTTAGATTGTATTCCATGAAAGAATGTAGCTTATATACTTCGTTCATTGTAAAAGTTTTAGGTAAAAGTAAAGTGTACTTTTCATTAATATATAGATTTGAATATAAATCATACTTAAAAACGACATCTTGTACATCTGTAAGAGTGGCACCAATACTTTTCAGCAAAAGATTTAATGAGTGAACTGGAATCAATCCTCCACGCTGCTTTGAATCTTTAGCTTCTTCTCTACCAGAACTCAATGAAACACTTAAGTGCAACTAAAGAAATAAAAAGACAGATACTTAAAAGGATTTTCTTCATAGTAACAATTTTAATTTTTGAAACCAAATTTCATTAAAACATAAATAAGATTTCAAATATATTTGAAATATGCCAGATATATTTAGGCTACAACATAAATATACAAAAATGTTTTATATGGCTCTCCTATTTAAGCTACATAATGAAAATGTGGTACAAAGACAAAAATCATTATTTTATTAGTGTGTGTAATAGTAAAGTTATAGTACTTTTTTACTGTTATATACATTTGTCAACCTTTTTTTATAAGTATATAGTTTAGAGGTAACAATGTTATTCTTTTAGAGAAAAGAATTCAAATGTCCTTGGAAAAGGACATCTTGATTAATAAAGATTCAGCAAAACCAGAAGACGGGCTAAACTGACAACAATAATCTCAAATACAGCAACAATTGTGAGGACCACCCAGTGCTGGACCACCCAATCTTTTGTTCTGTTAGACAAAGGCTTGCTATGACTTATAATCAAGGTGACATCTCTGCAAACATCTCCCTTCTTAATATTATATTTATTATACAATAAAAAATGAATAGTTTTTATCTTACCTTGATAGGGGATATATGAAAGTATTCATATAGACTGACTTGTGATATATCTACTAAGGAATCTGTTTTATAATCTTCTTGGAAAGCTTCTATATCTTTTTGAAAAAGTTCAATCTGTAAAGAAACAAAATACTTCTTTTTACTCTGAGGGACTTAACATGAGACATTTAAAGCATCATTGTATACACTAGAGAAAACTCTTTTATAATGTACATAATCCAACCTTTCTCGTAAGAATAAGATCACTAACTCACAAAGGACCCTAATATAATTAAGTGTTAAAAAATGTCTGCCTCAGATGTCATTTTGCCCTCATGCAAACAGCCTCCTTCATCTGGATGATGTCTGTGTCTCTTTTAAGACTTAATAAACTTTTCTGCCTGCTACCTTCAACTTGGTAAGCGTATCTTCAGTGTTTCCTTCAAAAAGCTCTCTTCATGTCAGTGTACATCTTATTTCACACAAACTCTTACCCGTTCAATAAATCTCTATGGAGAATATTTGTTTCTTTAAATACAATCACTCAGTGAACTTGTAACTGGTTAAGGCCTTACTGAAATCTAGAGTCATGAACAGAGAAATGCAATGAACCAACTTTTGTGTGATTAAGGCATCCAGTCTTTGTAATTTTTATTTATCTCTCAAAAACTCACAGAACTTAGTTACGTCTATGTGTTAAAAATTGAAAAAATTCATATACTGTTAACCTTTCAAACAAAAGGCCTGGTGGCATGTTGAGTTACAAGTTGGGCTGCGAGTCAGTCGTTCAAGCCTACCAGGTGCTCTGAAGGGAAAAGACGAGTGCTCACGCCTGCATACTCACTGCGTGGAAGCTCAACAGGGCAGCTCTACCCTGTCCTGGAGGGTTACCACAGGTCAAAACTGCCTTGATGGCACTGAGCTGGTTGGTTGAGTCACAAAAGCAACACAATGATAGTGATTCAAGTCCCACTGCTATCTTAAAGTGTAATGTTCCGATGAAGCTTATATCTTAAGCCAAAATAGCATACAGTGAAGAAGCAATTACCACTAATTTATAAGAGAGTAGATTTCAGTGTTCCCAGAGCCCCCAAATAACTTACTTATGTACATATAAAAGCTAAAACAACCTTAACATAAAGTGTTGACGACATAATTCAAAGGCTTGGTAACCTAATGTTGAGTGGAGGTTGGAGATAATAGTTTTGCTGCCTAAGGGTATGGCCTCTCAAATTGATTAAAGTAAAACAAGTGCTGAATGCTAGTTCTGGTGTCACTTTTAGCTGTAAAAGTGAAAATCTTCGCTAAATGAAACTATAAGTGGAAAAAAAAAAAGGGAAAATCTTCAGATTTCTTCCAGTTCATAAACTGGTACTACTAACACGGTCTTTTGTAAAAGTGAGGTGGTATCAAGTGAACTTTCATTAAGTGGGAAAAACCTTTATGTGGGAATTGACTTCTGACATGACAGCATAAGAGTTCAGAGGACTTGCTACCCTGTGAAACTGGTAAAATTTATTTAAAACCAACAATGTAGCTTCTGGAGATGTGCTGAGGGCATACAGCAAATAGAGAAACAAATATTTAAGAAAACTCATGTTAATAAGAAGGCAAAAGACAGCTTCCTTCTCTGCCTTACTAAGTTCTGATGGACAAAAATCACTCCAGAGAATGCACTTGGCTATACAAGTCAATGTCTCCACCCAGCTCTAAGATGGAAGAATTTCTTCCAGGTAGGAGGATGATGTCAGTGTTTCTAGCTACCTCCCCTGCTAAAGACTAGGTTTTAAGGATAAAAAGATTTCTGTGTACTGCTTCCCTTTTCGGGGATCAGCTCCTATTCTTTCCACTGAGGGATTTGTGGTTAGCGGTGGAATGAGTACCCCCATACACTACCAGGGCTCCTCGTGTAAATAGAAGATCCTAAAACAAATAGTTCCGATTAGCCTCCAAAAGGAATGGATTTAATTTGCAATATAGTGTGGAGATATTCATGACTGAGGGAATTCCTGTCATGGACATCTCGGGGGAGATTTGCAGCTTGAACACAAAGAGAAGCTCAACTAATGGTTCTCAACCTTCCTAATGCTGCAACCCTTCAATACAATTCCTCATGTTGCGGTGACCCCCAACCATAAAATTATTTTTGTTGCTACTTCATTACTGTCATTTTGTTACCGTTATGAATCATAATGTAAATATCAGATATGCAGGATGTATTTTCAGTGTTACAAATGGAACATAATTAAACATAACTAAAGCATAGTTATTAATCACAAAATATATAATTATTTATAGTAAAATATTTGTTTCCCACTGGTCTTAGGCGATCCTGTGAAAGTGTTATTACCCCCAAAGGGATAATAAGGTTGAAAACTGTCAGCTAAACTATAGGACAATTAATATGCAGGGAGAATTGGTAAAAGAGGAAACAGGAGTCCAGCAAACATCAGACAGCAAACTAGGGAACTAATCCTTCAAAGGAACCCACATTTATTAGGATTAGTCCATAAATAATGGAGCTCTGGTTGAGTAGTGGTTAGGCATTTGGCTGTGATCTCCAAGTTTGGTAGTTCAAAACCACCAGCAACAAGGTGTAAGACTGGGCCTTCTCTTCCCGTAAACAATTAGTGTTTCAGAAACATATAGGGGGCCACTGAGTCAGTAGTGACTGAACTGTGGTGAGTTTTTGAGTCCCTAGGGTAATATATGCACCAGGGAACTGTGGAAAACCATTGTGCAGTCAGCAGACATCAGGAAGGTTGTGGGAAGAGATGAAGTTAGTTGCTTCTGCTGAAACTAGTATCATTCTGGTCTGTGGGTCTACCCAAAGCTACCACTTTTTGAAGAACAATATCAGAGGCTTAGCAATTAGAGGTGAATGAGGGAAGAGTCACTAAAATACAGGTATATTAATGTCCTGAATTTTGTTAGGAGCTAAAATTGGTCTGTATCAAAGACTCTCAATGTAGAACATTGCCTGGTCCTCACAATTATGTCTGAGCCACACTGAGGCTTCATTTCCATAGGGGCAATCTTCTTTATTTGGGGGGGGGCATCACTGCCTTCTGGTGGTGGGAGTAGGAGGCCCAGCCTTTGCTCCTGTGGAGCCACTGTTGGAATTGAACCTCTATCTCAGTGAGCTGCAGTCCCACGCACAAGCACTACACCACCGAGGCTCAGCCCGGGAGCAATCTTCTTTTTTGCTGACCTACTTTACCCAACATGACTTCCCTCTTCAGGCACTGATCCCTCTTGATAACATGTGTGATGAAGTCACACAATCCATTCTGATTGTACTTTTGAGACCGATTTGTTCTTCTGCAACAGTATGCTCAACATTCTTTGTCAGGACCATAATTTTCCTCCAGTCTTCCTGAATCATTGTCCAGCTTTCAAATACACAGCAGACAATTATAGCATGGCATATTGTACTCCTCAAAGTAGCATCTCTGTTTCTTAAGAGTTTGAAGAGATCTTTTGCAGCAGATTTGCCCAATGCAATACTTCATTTGTTTTCCTATAATTCATCTCCACATGATTAGGGATTCAAGGAAAATAAAATCCTTGTTAACGTCAATCTTTTCCCTTCATTCTTTTACCATGATGCTGCTTACTGACCTGGTTGTTTAGATTTGTTTTGTTTTGTTTTCTTTATGCTGAGCAGTAATCCATATCAAAGTTGGCAGTCTTGGATCTTCACAAATAAGTGCTTCAAATTCTTTGCTTTCTGCAAACAAGGTGTGCCATTTGTGTATCCCAGGCTGTTGAAGACTTTTCTCCAAATACTGGCATATCAATTAAAAAGATATAATGCTGATGCACACCTTTTCTGACGCACAGTTTAAATTATGAGGTATCGTATCTTACTGTTTGAAAGACTGTCTGTGTGTGGGTTCCATGTGAGCACAATTAAAAGTTCTGAAATTTCCATTCTGTGCAATGCTATCCATAATGTGAAAGTTGGACATAAAAAATATGGAGTAGGAAATGTAATCTTGATTAACAGAAACAATGCTAGAAATCGTATGATAGGATTATTTTAAGACCAGTGACTTCAACTATACTCTTTGATCATGCACGTTGGACAATGGAGAACCTCAATATTATCAGGCAGAACAAAGCCAGGGGCTGGCTGCAGAACAGACCTTCAACTGCTCATAGGTAAGTTGAAGTTGAAGAAAAATTTAAATATCCACATGTGCCAAGAAATGACATTACATATATTCAACCTGAATTTAGAGATCACCCCAAGAACAGATTTGACACACCGAACACTAGTGATGGAAGACCAACAGTGTTGTGGGATGACATCAGGGCATTAGACATGAAGAAACCAAAAAGAAAAGGGAAAAAACACCAAAATGGATAACAAAAACACTCTGAAACTTTGTTCTAGAATATAAGGGTTAAGCTAAAATGAAAAGATGTGGTTCAAGATGACCAAATATTATAATGAAATATACAAAGACCTGTAGTTAGAAAGTTGAGAAGAAGAAATCCACATAGTTTCTGTGAAGTACAGAGTTATGCAATTTGGACACCGTTTAAGCACGGTCTTATTATCCATACAATTATCTATAGTAGTATCCATACAATTTGCATTTAAGTCCCTATGAAGGCTATTATGAGAGCCTTATGAGAGTCAGTGAAACACAGGCTGAGAGTTGTATTTATTACAGTGGGCCAGTCTCCCTCGATAGGTGACTGGGCTGCCAAGAGCCTCACCAACAGTTACACTGAAACTCTGCGTAACGGGGTACAAGACAAGGAGAGAAGTGGGCAGTAAGTGCAAAGCAGCATTATGGAGCCAGGTATGTGGATGTAAGAGTATGTGTTGTTGGAGGTGGGCAGCCCTTGATGACTCTACCCTGTCAATGGATCTTATTCCTGATCATGTGCTGACAATGCCCGACTGCCACAATAGGAAACCATGACTTCTCTAGGTCCAGCTGGTACCACCATTGCCCACAGAAGAGAAAGGCTTATATAGTGGCTGATCAGATAAATAAAGTCAGTAAGAAAGGGGGGAAGAGGTAAAGTAGGAGGCAATGTGGGGATTGGAACATGCCTTGGAGCTTAACTGCTCATCCACTCTAGGAGTCTGGTGCTTTAAAACCATTAGGGAGAAATAATAAAAAGAGAGATGCTTTTCCATTGGGAGAAAAAAAACTTAAAAGGAATATGGGCATACGTGAAGCTGGGGGTTGACTAAGCAGCTGTTGAATGATGCACACTTGTAATCTTTAGAGCATATAAGTGACAAATGTAGAGGAAAGGCATACAAAGGAGGTACAACACATTATCTTAACTGTTCAGCTTCTATCTAAAGTTATAAGACATCAAAAAAATAAGTGAAGTATAATTGTTAGACTGGTAAGAGGTACACTGACAACAGAAACTGCCTAATATAAGAATTAATGGAAATAATACAGAGCAATTATGTAAGTATGATCAAAGAAAGGGAAAACAATGATAAAGAAGTAAAGGTATGGGCTGAGCCCCGGTGGCATAGTGGTTGTGCGCGGGACTGCAGCCCACTGGGACGGAGGTTCAATTCCAGCAGTGGGGCTGGGTCTCCTACTCCCACCACCGGAGAGCAGTGATGCGCGACCCCCCCCCAAAAAAAAACAAACCCAAAGAAGTAAAGGTATGATGACATTGTTATAACCACTAGAGAACACCAATACCAAACTCCAAACCCACTTTTGCCAAGTCATTTTCAACTCACAGGAAATCCATACGCAAGAGGAGAACTGCCCCACAGGTTTTCCAAGGCCACAGTTCTTTGCAGTAGGTGGTTACCACAAACGGCGGAACCCAACTGCCAACAGGTAGTTAACAGCTGAGCACGCAACTACTGCAACACAGGGGCATCGTAAATATCAAAACAGAGGAAAATGACTTCAATAATGAAAATGACAATACCATAGAAAGTTACCATAATGAAGTGAAAAATTCATTAATGGGCTCTAGATTTGACTTGGCAGAAAATGTGATAGAGAATGCAGCCTACAGATTAGAAAGAATGAAGAAAAATGGAGCCTCAGAGGAATGTGGGACTCCATTAAGCACACCGATCTATCCATAAATATGAGTATCAGAGAAATAAGTGGGGAAATATAAATATGTAGTTATATATTTGCTAAGAGGTGTCACCAAGTCAATTTTGACTCATAGGGACCCCATGTAAGGAAGTAAAATTGTCCCATGGGGTCTTTTTAGCCATAATTGTTTAAGAGCAGGTGGTCAATTTTGTTTAGAAACTGAATGTTTCACTCTTGTACCAGCAAGGGCATATGCACCCATAAACATACACACACTTGTGATTCAAATCAACCAGCCACTCTGTCTGATAAAATAATGAAAACCTTGCTCTTCCCCCCCCAAAATACTAACCTATATATAGGTTTAGGGGAGGATAAGCCGATCTGCCTATCAGCTGAAGTACCTAATTTGACCACAAAAACTGTATAAAAATTGCTGAAATACTTGGCTTATAACTGTGTATATACATTATGTATTCAGGAAACTCAAATACTCTAAGTAGAATAAAGTCATGGAAAATTACAGACACGTAGTAAAAATGTCAAGATTCAAAGACAAGGAAGAAAAAAAAGAAAACAGCGATACTTATAACCTAATCAGAATTTACAATATTTTGCCTGAAAAGACTAAAAGAAATAAAAAAGAAAACAGTCCATTGAATGGAAGAAAAGAATCACAAAACTTATGTATGAAAGGAGACTATTATTTACAATAAATGAGATCTTCAATTCAGTAATGGATAAGGAACTTGAATAGACATTTATACTAGCCAAATGGCCAATGAGTGACAAAATATGAATAGCATCACCAGTCATCAGGGAAAAACAAACCCAATCATGATGAGTTAAAAAAACAATGAATAACAAGTGTTGGCAAAGGTTTGGAGAAAACAGAGTTCTCACTTATTACTGGTGGGACTATAAAAGTGCAGTTGCTTTGGAATAATGGAAGTTTTCCTTAAATGACTGAATAGATACCATTCAACCTGAAGAAGCTGTAGTTGCTAAATGGTTAAAAGTGTCTGGCTGCTAACCAAGAGGTTGTTGGTTCGAATCAACCAGCCACTGTCTGATAAAAGGGTAGCATTTGCTTTTTGTAAGGATTTACAGCTTTGGAGAGATTCTTAGACAGTTTCACTCTACCCCATGAGGTCGTGATAAGTTAGAATTGATACTATGGATATGAATAACCTAGAGAAGAATTCCAGATCACTTCACTGTGCTCCTATTGAACTTGTAAACAGATCAAGTGACAGCTGTGGGAACAAAACAAGGGCATACTGCATGGTTTAAAAGAAGAAAAAGTGTGAGTCAGAGTTGTATCCTCTCACTGTACTTACTCGATCTGTATGCTGAACAAATAATTAGAAAAACTGAATTATAGGAGAGGAATCTGGCATCAGATTTGATGAAGGCTGATAACCTGTTATATGCAGATGACCCAACCTTGCTTGCTGAAATTGAGGAGGACATGAAGCACTTGCTGATGAAGACCGACCATTGCAGCCTTCAGTAGGGATTACACTCGGTGTCAAGAAGATCAAAATCCTCACAACTGAACCAATAGGCGATATCACAGTAAGTGGAGAAAAGATAGACGTTGTCAAGGATTTTGTCTTACCTGGATCCAACTACTGCGTTTGGTAAAGTAGAGGGGCAGCAAAAAAGAGGAAAGTCCTGCAAAGTGATGGAGACACCGTGGCTCCCACAATGGGCTCGAGTACGGGACAATTCTGAAGATGGCACAGGATTGGGCAGTGTTTTGTTCTATTGTACAGTGGCTTGCTACGAGCTAAAACTAACATCAACAACAACAAATTGTGAAAGAAATTGTCCACAAAGGCCACATTATACAATTCCATTCATATTAAATGCTCAGGATAGACAACACCATAGAGACAAGGGATTTTTGTTTTCGTTATGAAAACATTCTAAATTGACTGTGGTAATGGTTGTGAAAACACTAAAAACAATTAAATTGTCAACTTTTTTTTTGGGGGGGGGGGCATCACTGCTCTCCGGTAGTGGGAGTAGGAGGCCCAGCCCCACTGCTGGAATTGAACCTCCGTCCCAGTGGGCCGCAGTCCCACGCACAACCACTACGCCACCGGGGCTCAGCCCAAATTGTCAACTTTTAAAGAGTGGATTAAATGTCTTGTGAATCGCATCTTATAAAGTAGTTAAAATTTTATAACACAGTTTTTTAATAAGTAGATTTAACTTATTGCCTCTATCTATGCATCATGTTCATATTTTAAGAAATCACTCCAGGAGGGCAGGTAACAAAGAGAGTACATTTTATTTTGAGAGTATTTGTTTTTTTTCATCTATCAAGTAGCAGCCCATCAGATGGAGGTCAAACGGGGAGGTGGGGAGGGCAGATGCTTCTTCAAGGACAAGGTGGACTGTTCCAGACCTAACAACCTTTGACCTTGTGGGCCAGTCCTGGTTGAGTCCCAGAAGATCTAAAAGTCCAGGGTGAACAGTTGAGAGGGTCAGAAGAGGAAGGCTTCTGTAGGAGAGCAGAGGAGGGTCAGCAGAAGCCATGAGAAGGCCAGAATCCAAGATCAGCCTGCTTGGATTAAAGCTGAGTTTCTTGGCTGGAAGAGTTTCTACAAGTCCCTCAATATCCACTAGGTCACGCTTGGTGTCAGAGTCATTCGAGGCACTTGGATTCTTCTGCTTCTTTAATTTGGGACCCCAGTCCTCAAGGACACTGGGGCTGCTGGGTGGAGGGGCGGCTGTAGAAGGCAAGAAAACACCAGATGCCACCTTCTTGGGCCCTTTCTTGAGGGACTTGGATGAAGGGGGTATGCCAGAATCTTCATATACTTTGAGTTTACAGTGGCCTTTATCTGAGTCACTGTCTGCTCTTTAATGGCACAGTTGAGGTGATTAAGATCATCCCCAAATCACTTCCTGGCAGCCGTTAGCATCTCTTTCTTCATTTTAGTCCACTTTTTACCCACAGGAAAAGAGTCCATCAAGGGACACATTTGTAATGTCAGCTCCATGAGCTTTGTGAGGGCAGTCCCTGTCACAGAGACGCGTTGGTGGACATTAACGTCATGGTCTCATGCATCACCTCACAGAGATGAACTGGACAACCTCCCCCCCTCCATCCCCATGCAGTACACGATATGTCACTGAGAATATATTTTAACCACTCTATCAATGTGATCTTGAAGTCTTCTATAAGTCATGAATAATGTCAGCTTCATTTTTCTCTAAATTTTCTTTATTTTGCTACACACAGCAAAACATGCATCTATTCATTAGTTTCTACATGGTAAAATTTCATATTGATTACCCTGAGCTGTCCAGGCATTTTCTTGACTGCATTTTTGAGCGATCTAGCCTCATTAATATTTTAATTTGCCTTATTCCTTCACTCATGAAACATCCTGGCCTTCCACAAATTTATAAATTAATGGAAACAAAAGCACACAAAGTAATCTAGGTCAATAATCTAGGTCTTAGTATGACTAAGACTAATTCCCTCTTCAGGATTCCAATATTTGCCATTTGTGGTAGTTACATTATCTGGTGTGAATTTGGAACTTGAGAGGCTTAAGAGTGAAGGGGTGGAGTCTAGTTTGTCAATATGGTCATAACCAATGAGGCCTTTGTGTGAGCATGGCTGTCTCTGGAGGATTCTGGGAACTCTTATATTTCTTCATTAGAGGTGGGAGACACTCTCTGCTCACTCCCTGCGAGACACTCTACTGACAAGACACATGGGGCTAATGCTGATGGCAGTGAGAACCCTGGACCTGGAAGATCCATGTGGCGAGCCCTGCCAGTACTGTGTTGTTTACAATGCCACTTGATCTACAATACTGGCCTGTGATCTTCCTGAATTCGGCATCAGTGCATGTGATTAGTGAGTCTGCAGGGGACTTTATAGACTGGTATTGGACATATGAGCTAATATTGAACTTTTGGGCTTGAGCTGGACTGGGATTTTTTTTTTTTGATATTCAATTGTTCTTGTATAAAACCTCTGTCTCATACATGTGTGTTTATGAATTTGTTTCTCTAGTCTACCCAGACTAATACATTGAACTTAAAAAGCTTGTTGCTTATGCTGCTGCATTGTATTTAATCCCAAAAATGAGCTATACCAAGATACTTAATAAGTTTTTAAATTATATTTTAAAAAGTGGAAGCAAACATGTAATGCCTGTATGAATTCTTACTACTACTTAGTTTTGCTATTTAATCCTCCCCTTCCCAAATCCTTTCTAATACAGTAATACTATTATTCTAAGTCTTACCTCGGTTTTTTCAGTCACCTCAGCTTCTGCCATAAGTTCTGCTAAAGCATACACAAACCCAAGATCTAACCTGAGATCCATTTCTTGTATCAATACTTTGAAATATCTATAAATAGAAAACATAAAAATATGCTATATTACATAATATGCTTTTAATCTTAGGACTTTCTAGATAAATATAACCATGGCAACAATTATATAATAATAAAAATTATGATGTGCAAATTTCCATAAAAGAAAATTACTAACTAAACCACGGTATAAACAACAGGCTATTATATATCAGTTAACCTCAATGGAATATAACTATGTAGAACAATGACAAAATTTACTAGAAGAGTTGAAAAAGAAAAAAATCCTTTAAGAGTTCAGGAGTAGGGCTGAGCTCCGGTGGCGTAGTGGTTGTGCACGGGACTGTGGCCCACTGGGACAGAAGTTCAATTCTAGCAGTGGGGCTGGGCCTCCTACTCCCACCGCTGGAGAGCAGTGATGCCCCCCCCCAAAAAAAAAAGAGTTCAGCAATTACACACAGGTTGGAAAACATATATATATTTAATTGAATGTAAACAAAGCCAAACCAAAAAAATGTTTATAGTAGTACATGTGCATACACATGCAAGTAAGCAATCTTAAACGCAAAGAAATAATATATAATTTATAAAAATTTATATATAAAAAACTTAAAAGACAAAAGAAGTGTTCATCACATGACAAAGTAAGGAAAGCAAGATATTGAGAAATAGTTAGTTTTATTGTGACAACTAGGCTTCCAAGGGAACATGTGGGTGCAATTTAATCAGAATGCAGCTTGATTGGAGGGCAACCAAGATAAATGCTTTCCAAGGCTGGTCTTCTTATTTTCTCCCTGGTGATAAGATCCTTGAGCTAGTCCTGTGCCTCAACCATGTGCTGTACTACCTGAGGCAAAAGCCAATCTGTGGATCGCATCTCTACCCTGCCTCACTAGAGCTTGAGGCACCTTTGAGACCTGCTTCGCTATGCTGCTGGTGGATTGTGCAGGTATGTTGTGTGCAACAATAAGAACTTGAGATTCCATCAGGGCCTGCTTCAAATGCTCCTGAACTATTGACTGCAGTTATTCCCACCTGTCTGCTGTCAATGGGCTTGACTCTGATTGTCTTGTCTGAGGGCAGATTCCACTGTTTGTTTCCTTGACTTTGGACAATGAGTTGCAGGACCTTCAGTATATAACTTGTTTTAAGAAAATGAATTGAACTGAGTCCCCTGTACTGCTATGTGAACTAATTAACTATTACAATCCTTCTTGCTGTATAACCTATCATAATATATACTGTATATACTCAACTTGAGTAGAAGCCGACCTGATTATCAGTCGAGGCACCTAATTTTATCACAAAACTGCATTAAAATGTGCTAGAAAAATCAGCTTATACATGAGTATATACGGTGCATATACATATAAAATCATAAGAGTCCTAGTTTTGTTTCTCTAGTGAACTCTGCCTAACAAACTGGTACCAGGAAAGGTTCTGAAGAAACAAGATCATAAATATGGGTTTCCAGAATTGGCTCTCCAGCTCAATGAGGCCTAATGGTCCTGAGAATGCTGCCTCTACCCCTAAAAGCATGGTGGTGCTAATCCATGGTGTAAAGTGGCAGTTAATATCAACGATATCACTACCAATAGATGCAATGCTAGTGAGAGGAGGGTCTCTAGAAGATCATGTGTTTGACATTTTTAAGTAGCTTTGTCAGGATGAAAAGTACAGGAAAGCTGGTTGGCTGGTCCTCTTTAAATTAGGCAATGTGATCAAGGAAAGGGATGATTTCAGAACCTCAGAAGCACGTCTCAAACGCAGAATGAAAGACCTACAACCTTCTGTACCTGCAACAAAGGAAAGAGAGTCTTCTCTCTTTTCATAAGGGTTGACACTGCTGAAAACCAAATCCAGAGTGTTATCATAGGAATAGCTGAATTATAGCATTAGCTGAATTGTAGTCCTAAAATAGTGTCTGATATTAAAGAGCATTAATCAGAAAGAAATGGGACCCTGAAACATGAGATGGGAACATATGCGCTGATGGTCCAGAAGAGGATATTGAGGCCCTAAAGTCCATTTAGTCACTCCAATCAATAGATCCACATTCCTCCCACCTGCAGGTATTAATCTACTATCAGTAAAACAACACTAACCAAAGACTAACCAAACACTAACAAGACTAACCATACTGTGCTCGTTGAAAGGCCACGGGCAGCTGCATTTGGAACACTGCCAAAGGAAGATGCTTTATAAACATTGCTGAAAGCCCCCAGGAAACAACCCCACCACCCTTTATTTCCTCCAGACTGTAACCAGAATTAAGTTTCAGACAGTTCCTAAAGGTGAGGTTCAGATGATGGCTCAGTAAGAAGTGGGCTATACTCCTGAAGACCTGCTCCAGTTTTCTAATACTTACAATCCAAAGTTGGGGAATATGTATGAGAATGGTTACTAACGTTGTGGGACATTGATGCAAGGAATTTACATTAGACAAGTAAGTCTGAGTTTCTTGATATGTGGCCCCTATCAGAAACTCTTCTTTCAATGTCTTAGCTCAAGAGGTTAAGAAAGGATCTAATAGTTTACTAGCTTGGTTCATTGGAGTATGGCTGCCAGATGGACTCGATTAGACTAACTTGAGGTATCTGACCTACCTTGGGACACTGTAGAAAAAGGTATCTAAAAACTTAGGGAAATTAGTATGTTAGACTGGATCTATCAGAATGATGTCAAAGATCCACTAAAGGAGTGTCCTGAGGACATACCTTTCACTCAAACCGTAAGTAGTAACAAGTTTGTGAAGGGGGGCTCAACCTCTATGAAGACTCCAATGATTGTCATTTTATCCATACCAGGACTAACAGTGGGAACTGGCTAACTGAACTATGGCATTTGCCTACAATGGGCTGACTGGGCTCAGTGGTGCTAGGGGGCAGGTGGCAGCACAGAATCAGCAGAGATGGGGTAGATTTGGTTATTGTAATAGACAACAAGGTTTTCTTTCCAGTGTCTCATGTGAATTTACGGCATTGGCTACTTAGCCATAGTGCCCGAGGGGTGAGATACATAGAAAGTCAAGTAAATATTTACATTATCTATATGTTAGATCAAACAAACAGCAGTCTAACCCAAATCATCAGAATAGAATAGAGTGACGACCCCTCAATCAATTCCCAGACTTGAAGCAGTTTACAGATCCACCCCCTCTTGAATGAAGGGATGCCAGGTCCTTTTGAAGAAGAGAACCGGCTACATTGCCAAAGGATTATACTGTTGATCTTTCTTTTTTTTTGCCTTACCCAAAGGGCTCTGAGGCCATTTCCAAGGGTGGCTGTTCAATGAGGGAAAGGAAATAATCAAAGTTTTCAAGGATTACTGGATACTGGCTCTGAACTGACATTAATTCCAGGAGACCCAAAAATGTTTTGAAGGCCCACCAATCAGAGTGGGGGCATATGGAAGATAAGATGTTAACTGAGTCTTAGTTCAGGTAAATCTCACAGTGTGTCTAATGAGACCCCAAACCCATATTATTATTATTTCCCAAGTTCCAGAATGCATCATTGGAAAAGAAATATTTAGTAACTGGTAGAACATCCATACTGGATCCTTGAAAAGTGAAATAAGGGCTATTATGGTAGGAAAGGCCAAGTGGACACCATCAGGAAATAGGAAAATAGTAAACCAAAAACAATACTGCATTTCTGGAGGGACTGCAGAGTTCAGTGCCACCATCAAAGACTTGAAAGATTCAGGGGTGGTGATTTCTATCACATTCCTGTTTAACTTACCATTTGACCTATGCAAAAAACAGATGGATATTGGAGAATGACGATAGATAAACTTAACCAGGTGGTAACTCCAATTGCAGTTGCTGTTCCAGAAGTGGTTTCATTTGTTGAGCAAATTAATACTTCTGATACCTGGTTCCAAGTATGCAGCTATTTATCTGGCCAATGCCTTATTCTAAATACCAGTTTTGAAGGCCCACCAGCCTTCAGCTGGTAGGGACAACACACTTTCACAATGCTCCATATATCATTTGACCCGTGCTAGAATTTAGTCCAAAGGGACCTGCCTCTTCAATAGAATGTTACACTGGTCCATTATATTGACATTATACAGACTCATTAAGGTAGATGTAGCAAAGACTCTAGATCAATGGTCCTCAACCTTCCTGATGCTGCAACTGTTTAACACAGATCCTCATGCCTCCCAACCATAAAATTTTTCTTGCTACTTCATAACTGCATTTTGCTACTGTTATGAATCGGGCGAACCCTGTGAAAGGGTCATTTGATGCCCAAAGGGGTTGTGACCCACAGTTTGAGAACCACTGCTCTAGATTCATTGGAACCTGTGTCTGCAGGAGGGTGGGAAACCAACCCAATGAAGATTCAGGCACCCATCACCTCAGTGAAATTTCTAGAGGTCAAGTGGTATGTCCAGATACTCTTACCAAAGTAAAGGATAGGATTTCACATCGGCCCTGCAAGACCACCGCCACTCCCCCACCCCCTCACACACACATGAAAACTTTAAATGAATGCAAGATAATTCTTTTAAAACCCAAGAAGGAAGTGGAGAAAATGCTGTAATGAAACATATTTGTATAAATGAATGGAAAACAAATTTTTTGTTTGTTTGTTTTTTGGGCATCACTGCCCTCAGGTGGTGGGAGTAGGAGGCCCAGCCTTTGCTCCGTGGAGCTGGAATCGAACCTCCATCCCAGTGGGCTGCAGTCCCGCGCACAACCACTACGCCCCCGGGGCTTAGCCCTGGAAAACAAATTTGCTAAGCAAACTTTCACCAAAGTCACAATAGAAATTTTTTTAAAAGAATTCTATTAATATACTTACTTAATCCGTGTTATTTGGGAATGTCCTGCAGATCTCATAACAATGCTGACATCTGTAAAGGGCTTTGGTGCTGAAAAGGTTAATAAACATGATGAATCTCATGGTGTTAGAAGCAACATCTAAGCATTCCCACCATCACTGTATATCACAATATATAGTAAAGTGATTTACTACATCAAGAATGTCAATACAATTACTGGTATTTTCAGTGTTAATTATAATTTTATATTCCAAAACTGTTTCAAAATCATGTCTTCATGCTAACCCTTTAAAAAAGTAATTTAAGAAAAGGTAATTTTAAAATAAAAGTATGCAATAAAATTGTCAGAAAATCTTTACCAAAGAACACACTCTAAAGTCCTGTCCAGACTGCCTGGTGAATGCCTGCATAAGGGTCAAAAGCGTTCAAGGTGATTTTGAAGAGATGCCCATATAGAATTTGGAGCTACTGGGGGTGATGGCTGGGAGGGAAGGTGAGCTATGGCTAGGGAGAAAGTATGGGAAGTAGACTTTACTGTCAAGAAAAGGGGGAAAATGGCAAAGAAGAGCATGGAAAGAGAATTTGTTCATTATTCTCATCTGAAAAAATGGTAAGACAGTTTGTGCTAAAGGAAAACATTCTTGAATCTGAACTAGCTCACTATGCAAAGGCCCCAAAGTATTTTAAATGAGAAGTTGGCATGTTTGGGTTTTTTAAATTAGTAATGCTAAAAATTTATATATATTTGTGTAAAACTTACTGCTGCACAATAAATTTTGACTCAGCAGAACTCTGTAAGACAGAATAAAAAAAATAGTGTTTCTGGAGACTGTAAATTCTAATGGGATTTTTTTTCTGCCTCATTAATGTTTCTCCCAAAGTGGGTGTGACGGCTTTGAACTGCCAACCTTACAATTAGCAGCACAATGCTCAATCCCCTAAAAGCAGTAGTTCTCAAGCTTCTTAATGCCACGACAATGTTGTGGTGACCTCCAAACCATAAAATTGTTTTTGTTGCTAATTAATAACTCTAATTTTGCTACTGTTATGAATCGGTGACCCCTATGAAAGGGTTGTTTGATCCCCAAAGGGTTCATGGCCCACAGGTTGAGAACTGCTGTGACAGGGTCACTAAGAGCTCAAATAGACTCAATGGCAGTGAGTTTGGCTTGGTTTTGCAGTCACTTTGGTGGCACTGTGGCATAAGTGCTGGGCTGCCAACTGCTCTGTAGGAGAAAGCTGAGGCTGTCTGCTTCCCAAAAGATTTAGTCATGCAACTCGAAGAAGCTGTTCCGTTCTGTGCTTGAGGTAGTAGGAGTTGTTTCATTTTTTAGAATCACTCGGTTTTGCTGAACTGAATTGGATACTTGCTGCAGCTATTTTTCTAGCTATTTGACCCTAAAGAAACTCAACTTCAGAATGAAAGGAACTCAACTTGATTTTATATTTTATAGTAAAATAAATGAAATAACTCTTACACCTGTTATCATGGCATATAAAATAAGAACAAACCTGAGTCCAGGGTGACCGACTTGGGAGGTTTAATAGGATAAAACACAAATGGAAATACAGCACCCTGTATCTGGTTTTGGATCTAAGAAAATGAAAAACAAGTCAGTATCTTAATCTGCCAACTGTATACATTGACTAGAATAACAAGACTAAAAGAGAAGAAGGAATAAAAAGGTTTAGTCCAATATAGAAATTGAAGTACCAAGTACTAAGTTAAAAAAGATTATGGGAATATATGTCCATTTGGCTTACTATGATCCATTAGAATGTAGTTTACTTTTCTGAAAGACTTACCTGTATTCTGTATATTTGAACTCTAAAGGATGTCTGATGTGCAGACGTGCTATATTCCATCTTTAATGCTGGAAGATAATTTCTCCGTACAGCTATTACATGTGGTTGCAGAATTTTCATGTTATTCCCACTAGGTGTTAAGCGAACCTGAAAAATATACCACCCAGTAAAAAGATCCCCATAAGTTTCTCTTTATCCATAATTGATTAAAATTATAAATGATAAAAATTATAAATGTTATAACACTTTTAGGATACTGCTAATTAAAACAGCATGTTACATATTTTTTTTAAGGTTTAGGTGCAGATTCTTATATGCAAAAGTAAATAAAAAGTATTATTAGGGTCCTAGTTTCTATATGCACAAGTTTATTCAAAATGTGTCTATACATTCCTCTGCGACCAGTAGATGGATGCAAAAAATTCTCTCAGTAAAACATTTGTCTTTTTTTTTTGGCATCACTGCTCTCCGGTGATGGGAGTAGGCGGCCCAGCCCCACTGCTGGAATTGAACCTCCGTCCCAGTGGGCCGCAGTCCCGCACACAACCACTACACCACCGGGGCTCGGCCAAAACATTTGTCTTAATCTCATTAGGCACCTGAAAAAAAAAAAGATTCAAACAAAACAATGGCTTGTAAGGGGATCTGTTGGGCCTAATAAATTCAAAGTAGAAAGGTCAACTAAGAAGGTTATGGCAACTGTTTTTGCTGAGATTCCGAAGGAGTCTTACCTTGGTAGATTTTTTTCAAAGGATATGGGATGAACATGGGGACTTAGTAAAAAGAAATCTCAGGAAATGATACTGGCAAGAAAAATGCAAGGAAATGTAAATAGGCATTTTTCCCCCATCCTGACAATGAACCTGCTCATTCTTCAAGGGCTGTCCTAGAAGAATTTTGTTGGGATAGCTTACCCCATTCCTTCTACAATGCTAATCTTGCTCCTTCACACTTCTTTTTTGTACCCCAATTCAAAGAACATTTAAGAAGAATACAATTTAAACCCCTTGAGGATGCCAAAGTTGTCACTTTAACATGGCATTAAATTCTTGAGAGAAGGCAAAGACATCTTTAGGGAAAATTTAGTGAGTTGGAAACACTGTGGTAAGAAGAATACATGTTTATGGATGATATGTTAAGAAACAACCGCTTCCCACTTTTATATTTTTTCTAATTAAAGTTTCTGTGATTTTTATAGGGATACTTTTTTGCTTAGCCCTGTTTCTATAAAATTCATACAGTCATATAATCCTTATAGTTTGGCTACTCTAACACTTTGGTTTAAATTCACTAAAAATAAAATAATGAAAAAGAAAAGATTCATCAAAGATAAAATATAAATTACTATCTGCTACATTCTTGTTAAGAACTGATAATTTGCTGCTGAAGACAAGTTTGATTAATATAGTGACCTCTATCAAATATTTTATAAAATTTACATAAGAGGATTAACTATGTCCAATTATATTTTAATTTTCCTTGAACAGTCACTAGTAATTTAAATAGTTTAAATAGCGTAAGAAGCAGAACTTCAAATAGTACATAAAGATATTACCGGAATGTTAGGGTCCAGCTCAATAATCTTATCTTCGGCAGGTGAAGATTCAGTATATTCTTTAAATTCTTTCTCTAACTTCTCAGTTTGCTTGATGCTCATAGGTTTCCACCTTGCCTTCTTCTTGGGCTTTGTCTCCCAAACGACATCAGAACTTCATATATAAAAATAAAATTCACATTATTAATTTATAAACATTTTCTTTTAGACAAGTTATAACAAATTACAAAGCCTTTAATAAAACTTTGTAATAGCCTCATTTACAAGCAAATGTATTACAACTTAAAAAAAAATCAATCCATTAAAATAGTATTATTTCACTTCTTTTTTTGGGGGGGGGGGGCATCACTGCCCTTTGGTGGTTGTGGGAGCTACCCAGCGCTGTTCCTGAGAGCCGCTGCTGGATTTGGACTGCCAAGCCCACAGGCCGCAGTGCGGCATTCAACTACATACACCACGGGCTCAGCCCAAGGTTATTTCACTTCTATAACAGAAACTATTCTAGATAGGAGGGGAAACAAATCTTGATTATCCCTGCCCTCCCAGAAATTCATTGTAACTGGATAGTGACAGATCAAAAACAGTAAGCATAGTAAATCTATCATTTTAATATAGTTGAAGATGAAAATGCTCTTGAGAAGAAAAACAAAGGGACAGGGAGATCTGGATTATAGGTATGTGACCCAAGCAGGGCAATTGAGTCAAGGTTAGAGGCAGAAAAAACCTAAACTATTAGGAGTTTATATTTCGCTTCCACCAAGTAGAAAACTAGGGACCATATCTTATGTATCTTTACATTCAAATCATTTAGCACAGAACACAATACATAATAAAAGGTGAATATAAAATGTTTCATATATATATTTCTTACATAACATTTTCATTTACATAATTAAAATTTGCATTTTAAATAATGAAAATTCCTCTAAAACCTTTCAAAAACAGTATTGGTTCCATTAATGATTTGAAGCATTCATAATCAAACAAAATTACATATAAACTAAAACGTAAATCAATTTGAGCATTTAACTCAAGTACAGATTAAAGCTGCATTATCCAGACAATATAAATCGGGACAAATACTTTCAAATTGATTCAAGTGTTTAAAATGAATAAGATTAAATAAATAATGACTAAGACTAACAAAAACATCAGAGGGAATAGTATTCATGTTGGTTTCTTATATAAATCCAAACCAGATTCACTGCCATCAAGTCCATGCTGACTGACAGTGACTCCACAGGACAGGGTAAAGCTGCCCCGGTGAGTTTCGGAGACTGAAACCTATGGGGAGAGAAAGCCCTTCTTTCTCTGGAGGAGAGGGTGGTGAATTACAAGGGCTGAACTGGAGAACTGCAGCCCAATGGGTAACCAAGGTCCTGGGAAATCATGCTACAAAAGGTATGTGTTTACTGTGAATCTGTCAACACTTGTTTGTGGATCAGTGCACCCTACACTGTGGTAGGGTATGATCAATAATTAAGCAAGTCTTATGATGCTAAGGAGTCCTGTGACATAACAGTTACACATTAGGCCATGATCCCCAAGGCTGGCAGTTCTAAACCACCATACACTCCTCAGGAGAAAGAGGTCTCTGGTCCCTGAAACAGTCACAGAAAATCAGAGAGGCAGTTCTACCCTGTCCTATATGAGTCAGCATTGATTCGATTGCAGTGAATTTAGTTCTATGGTATGACACATTAAAGTACTATTTGTGTAAGTTGAATAAATCTCACTTTTAAGGCACCTGGAGAATTAAAAACACCATGAAGGAATCATAAATATGAAGCTTGACATGTCTTTACCTGAAAGTCAAAAACAAGACCAAAAACTCAGCACTTTAAGTTTATATTATCTTTGGACCAGTGAATACTCAATAGCAAAATTCTAACCTTGTAATTCCAATATAGGCTACTTCTTGTTTTGTGTAATTATTGACGAGAGAAATTCCAACATCTTGTAATGCCAGCACAATCTCTTGCTCTGCTAATTCTGCTTTTTCACTTTCATATGTTACTTTAAATACCCTGGGATCTTCAGTGAATAAAATAATGCGTTGTAAGCCTTCAAAGAATGAAACTAAATAAATGGTGTCTTGCCCCATATTTATAGGTGTCATCATATCCTGAAAGAAATTATTTTAAAAATAAGTGCTTGTTCTCAAAACAAAATTCTGTATTTAAAAATGAGAAAAATAATAGCAGCCACATCACAAAGTTGAGGCAACAACAAAATGAAATAGCATACATGCCATTCTTGGAAATTCATACTACAGCAGTCTTTTAATATGAACTACTGCCATTACTATTTATGAAGCTATCAACTAGGAAGACAATACCAATGTCTAAGTTCCTTTAGCATTTTAATAAAATCTAATAGTTTTCCTTTATAGAAATGTAACATAAAGTATTACATCCTCTGCAGTACTTACGACTTCAACTATCTCAAAAACAGGATAAAAAATACCTGCCACACAGGTTCATGCTCTAGAAAGCATGAATATTCATACTATAAGATCTATTAAAAAAAATCTACTCTGCAGCCACTTCTTAAAAAAACACTAATAATTGGCACTTTATCCACATTATACCATTAAATAATTCAATCATACACAAAGGGTTGTATAATCATTACCACAATTTTAGAACATTGTTTTCTTCCTTGTAGTCATTGTTATTTATGTAATTAAAAAACCATTTTATTAGCTCTTACAATCCACAGTTCCATTAGATCAAGCATAATTGTGCAACTGCTGCCGCCATTATTTTCAATATTTTCTTTTCTTCTTGAATTTGCTATCAGCACCCCTTTATCCCTCCTTCCTCCACCTTATCACCCCTGAACCCTCAGTATATTATACGCTATGTTTATTATTATTGATTTAACTTATATCATAACATGCATACATTCTGATGTTTGTTTCCTTTAAGAGGTGTTATATAATCAGTCATCTTAGCTATCTATTCCCCCTTCCCCCATACCCCCTTCTTGTATCCTCAGGAAGTTAATATGCCCCTTCCTGTTTCTGAGGGGATATTCCATCTTGAATTTAATGCATTGAAAAATTGTGGTTACAGTCCAAAGTGACCAGATTTTAAGCGGGGACAGTATTGACCGGGGTGAGGGGAGGGCTCTTGATTAAAAATTTGGTCTATATGAAGCAACAAAAATGTTCATAGAATGCAAAAATAGTATTGTAATATGTTTATTTAATTTTAAACCGTCGCAGGACATAGGAAAAATTGTTAAAAAGCACATCTGGTCACCTTGGATGTACACTTGCAGGACTAGCAAGATTAGTGAGGAAAAACTCGGTCCATAATAGTGGGAGGAGGAAATTTCAAAGAACTAGATGATAGTTGTGCATTTCAACAGTGCTGTACAACACCTTGGATATAAATAACAAGCATTCTCCAATTCAATAACTTCTACATATATAACTTAATGTCACTGATTATATTCTTCATGTTGTACAACCATATGTTATCCTTTTCCAAATTACCATCATTAATATAAACTCAATGCCCCCTAAGCAAACACTCTTTATTGTCAGCTTTGGTTTCCTGATGTAATATTCAATATCATACATTGACCCAGCTAAATTACTTTTTAAAAGTTCTATATGCATAATTACAATCAGCTCAAATACTCCCTATATTCCTTCACCAACCCTGTGGCACTTATTGTTTGCTCCCTAAACCCCTCCCCCTCCCCACTTCACCACACATCCTAGATAAGCCATTGCATTGGTCAATGCCTCTATGCATCCACTTCCTGGGAAACCTAATATAATCAATAAAAAATGAAGTGAAATAGAAAAACAACAATATAAATATAAAACATAAGAACCAACAACAGGGCTGAGCCCCGGTGGCATAGTGGTTGTGCACGGGACTGCGGCCCACTGGGACGGAGGTTCAATTCCAGCAGTAGGGCTGGGCCTCCTACTCCCACCACCGGAGAGCAGTGATGCCCCCCCCCCAAAAAAAAAAAAAAGAACCAACAACATTTAAAATGCCAGAGAAAAAAATTTCTGTCATGGTCAAGTGAAAAACATTTGGGCCTAGAAAAAGTTGATGTTGGGTCAAGAGGGAGGTCAACTGACCAAGTATCACATTATACCATGGTTTGATCCACCATAATCAAGTTTACAATACTTCTGCTTGATTTTAAAGTCATTTGAGTCCCTCATTGGTGGTTAGTGGGGATCTGCAGAGGCTTAATCTGACCAGATACTCTGAAGATGGATTGGGGATTCCCACTCTTCCATACGTTACGAGGGAGCAAGAGCTGACAGGTCAGGCAAATGAAGAGACACTGGGAGCTGGTGGAGACATTTCAGGGATTCTGGAAGAAACCAGGTCTTCCTCCTTCCCTGGAGTGGCCTTCCCAGCTAAGACACAAGGTAACTAGCCATTACAGGTAACTGAATCCTGTTGCTCAGCTGCGGCTGAGCAGATAGCAAAGTTGCAATGAAAAATTCCTCAGCTACTCCCTACCCCAAGACCTGAGCTATAAAATTCTCTACCTCTTGCCCAGACTGTGCAACTTCGTGGGCACCCAACTGGGGCCCGTGATCCTTGCTGCCCAGGAGTGAGCGAGCTCCTGTCCTTTTCTCTGCATTTCCCTCCCTCTTGGGCAGCTCGACTTCTCTGGCCCTAACTTAGGGGATTTGTGAACCTTACAGGGAGCTCTGAAATAAACGTTAGCAACTGTTTCCTACCTTTGCCTTCTTCCTTTCTGGCATCAATTCAATCTTACACCAAAACCTTCTACAAATTGGGTGTTCACATTTAAGTTCTGATACTTTTCTCTTCGTTATATTTGGATTTTGATATTGTCGTCTTTGGATCATACAGGCTGGTGTGCTTCTTAGTTGATGCTTGTTTGACTGCTTGTTTGAAGGAAAGCCTTTTAAGAACCTAGACACTATTCCAATTGATAGCTGGGCACTATTAGTCTGCTTTCCTCATGACACTTTGCTAAAAGCCTCCATCATCTTCAGTGCTCTCTTTATGAAGGTGCAGGGGCAAGTTATAAGAAGTGATTGCTTTTGGATTGGGCTACAATTAAATGGAAGTTCAGAATCCATCTATTTGTCCACAGACTAATTGCATTTAGCAATTCTGTTTATTTCAAAGTCATCTTATGACAAATACAAAGAACAACAGTAGCAAATAAACAAATGTCAGAAAAAGAAAAGAAACTAAAAAGAAAAATGATGGGCTATATGGTGATTGTATTGATAACATCAATAATTTATCCAAGTCAAGACTTTTAGGATACTGTTGAATGAGTGAGTTCTTGTGTGTACAGTTCAACTGTGAGCTGCAATTCATGAGTTGTTGCATCGCACAGATTGATTTTTTTTAACCCCAAATATTCTTTATTTAATATATTCCTTACAAGGGTACAAGTGGAGACTTAAATGGAACAATCAATACAAAAAATACACCACATCTTAAGACACAGAAGTCAAGGGGAAGACAAGAAAAGGACAGAGCTGGTTGGGGCTCTTGGCTAAAGATTTGCTTTGTGTAGGTTTCCTACAGGTATTTCTTAAAGGCTGTGGGGTTTTTACAGAGTTCACCAGCAGGTGTGTTCACAGGGCTGTCGATGCTGGGCTCTTCCAACAGGCTGTGGCTGGACAGGAGAATAGTCCGACATCAGACAGGGTAGACTTCTGGTCCTTCTGGATGTTTAAGCAGATGTTACCCTGAGTTTCCACACTGGGATGGCAACAGTGAGGAACTTCACTGCGGGTGCACTGTAAGGGTAGCAACTGGAAAAATCCAGAAAAAACTCCAAACTGTACCAGGTGTTCTATGGATGGTACCTATCCATTTGAAAAGGTTGTCTGATTCTGGGAAGGCAGAGATTCCTTTGTTGTCAAACATCGTGAGGGTCACCAGCTCCTGTTGTAGCCCCTTTCCCAAGGAACCGGTGGCATTGCCCCCAGGGGGCTCAGACCCTTTTGGGGCAACTACAATACTGACTGTGACTGGGTTGCGCTTCTGGGATGCCATCTGCTTTGGGCTGACAGAGATGGGAACTCAGAAGACTAGATTACAACTCCAGATTTATTTCTTAATTTATCAAGCTCTGTCTAAGACTGAGGATGATGGTTGGTGCTAGGGAAATTTTTGTGTTTTTTACAAGTGCAGATCCCTGGCTATTAGTTTAAAACCAGCCATATTAATGCAAAGTGAGCTAAATACATCCACTGATCCAGGAGCCCCACCCAAGTTCCAATGACCACCATTTCCAAAGTACTGGTGTGACCATCCTTTGCTTCCTCTCCCATCAGAGTATTTCAGTCCTAAGTCTAAAGACTACAGGTAGTTTTGAGATAGGACCCAGTTCACTCATTCAGGCTTCTACATCAAATCTTTCTGGCTATGTTTCCTGTAAGGCCAATGTGTAAGATCATCAGAGTGCTAATTCCACGGTGTGTTCACTGAGAGTTGGGTAAAAACTTATTCAAAGTGTCTACCCAGGAACATAGAACCTGGTTTATTCTCCCCTTAGATTCCAACAATTATTGTTTACCTACCCTTCCCGATGGGAGGTTGCTCCTTCCCATTTACCTATCACATTCACCAAGAGGAATACTGAGCATCCTCTGAAATGTAGATGCTCCCTTCTTCTGGTCTGAAACTTGATTTTCCACTAAGGTTCTCCTCTCATTCCTGTGGAGGGCCTATTGATTTGTCACGGTCTTGTTTCAATGTTGTATAGCATTAAGTAAATGGTCTTCTTCCTTTCCCCCCCTTCTTGAAGGAGTAACTCCAGCCAATGGGAGGTCTCTTTTGAGGTGGTTCTCATGAAGTGCACCTCGGGTGGGGTGATCTATCGTTCATGGCTGCTAGACAGACTTTCTAAACCTTTCTTTGGGAATTGGCTCTCAGATTCAGTTGATGTTTCTTTCGCCTAATAGTGGGATCATACATGTCCTTTTGTGGAAGAGGGTCTGTCCCTTTGTTTAGTTTCCTCTAAACTGATGTTTTTATGACTGGCATTTCTATTTGTATCCATTGGTGTATATAAACCTCATTGTACCAGAACCAGGCTGTTTGACCACTGTGGTTGGCTATGTAATAGGTTTTTAGGTCAGGCAGTGTTAGGCCTCCTACTTGATTATTATTTTTTAATTTACTATTTATTTTTTAGCTTTTGTGATCGACTAACTTCACTCAGCACAATGGTTTCCAGGTCCTTCCATGAAGTATTTCACCACTGTTTTTTAGGGGTGTGTAACACTCCATTCTGTGGGTGTACCATAATTACATTACTTAAATTTCCTTATTTCCCAATCTTTTTTTGGTATTGTATTGCTCAATCTCCATGTATTTGTCTTTATGTTTGTTTGTTTTATTGCTATTTTTAATTTTATAGCAATTTTGTCTGAGTATATTGATTGTGGAACCTCGATTTGAAAATCTGTTCAGACATGCTTTGTAGCCTAGTATGTGAACTATTTTTGAGAATGTTCCAATGTTGGGAAAGACATATACTGATTTTGGGTCTGTTCATTTCTGTGTTTGTAAGGTGTGTTTCTTGAAGGATGGACTTTTGATTTTTTATCCACTGTGGTACTCTCTCTTACTGGTGCATTTAGTCCATTAACATTCAGTGAGATTATTTAAATGTATGTATTTGGTACTGTCATTTTGCTTTATATTTCTGCATGTTATATGTGAGTGGTCTTTTTTTTTTTTTGTTCTTTCTGTACTACTTCTTTGCTCTGTTTGTGTTGGTTTTCATGATGAAGTGTCTTGTGTATTGGTTTCAGGTTTGTGCGTTGTTGTTGCTGTTGTTATTTCAGCCCTAGTACTTCATGGAGCATTTTTTGTAGTGGTAGTCTAGTCTTTATTAATTCCTTCAAATTTTTCTTAGAATACTTTCCTTCATGTTAGTGTTATTTATGCTGGGTACCACATTATAGGTCGACATTTCTTTTTCCTTTCAGGGCTCTGTGTATGTCACTCATTGTTTTCATGGCTGCATGATTTCTGCTGCAAAATTTGAAGTTTCTCCAATTGCTACCCCCTGGTATATAATTGTTCTTTTTCCCTCTGGCTACTCACAGCTCTCTACCTCTAGTCGCTGATGTCAGCTACCTTGACTACACTAGCAGGGAGGTTTCTTTTAGGGTCTCCTCTGATGGGGCTGCTTTTAGGGTCTCCTCTGATGGGGCTGCTTTCGGATTCCTGAAGAGTTCTCTTTTCATCCTGTAGGATTCAAGAAAAGTTCCCCGGCGTGAGTTCATGCACAATTCTCTGTGGGCTTCGCTTTTCCTCTTTTGGAACAATATACACTGTAGTTTGTTCCTCTTGATTGTGCCCATCATTGTCTGAAGCCATTCTTTTTTTGCTTCTTTTAGTATTTGTTCTTGTTTTAGATTTGAGTCTATAGATTTCTTTTCAAGTTCACTAATTTGGGTTTTCATCTCTTAAATTTCTCTTTTCTTTTGTAGTATTGTGTAATTCTGCTATTGTGATGCTTGACTTTTGTGTTTATGTTTATAAGGCATGTAGCGAGGTTTCTAGCTTTTCTATTTTTTCAATTTTCCTCTCAGATTCTTCCCTCATTTGCTGTATACTCATACAATGAACCATCATCATTCTTTTTCTGATAATTCCATAGCCTGCTTAATTTTAGGCATTTCATTTAGTTCTGGTTGATATTCTTGTGTATGTTTCTCTTGGTTTTTTTGTTTTTAATGTAAGCCAGTATCTTCTATTTTTTTCTTGACATCTTCATGTGTCAGGACTATTGACAGCAGTTCTCAACCTGTGGGTCACAACCCCTTAGGGCACCCTTTCACAAGGGTCACCTGACTCATAACAGTAGCACAATTACAGTTACGAAATACCAACAAAAATCATTTTATGGGGCTGAGCCCCGGTGGCGTAGTGGTTGTG